>JANJYP010093933.1:0-10226 GCA_024605115.1 Rastrelliger brachysoma | reverse complement strand
TACTTGGAAATGGATCACAATAAGTATAAAATCTGCACTTGATTATAGCTCGCTGAAGTTGTGGCAATAAAATCACATGGCAATAAAATCTTCAGTTCAATATAGTCCTGTGTTTTTTGTTTTGTTTCTTTACTGAGGTTGTTTATCTGTTGTCAGCAATCACTACTTATACTAACTATGATAAGAGCACAGTGGAAACTAATTAAGTGAAACCGAGTGTTGCTATTGAAAAAAGACTGAAAACAAAAACTAATCTAAAAGTCAACCAATCAACCAATAAAAACTTAAGAAGTGTTGCAAATACTGAGTTTGATATCCATCAATTTCTTGGTGTTACTAGTGTTGCCAGAATTAACCCCTTGACATACAGTGCATTTCCCCTCACAGTCCTAATTATCTATTTTAAAGGTGCAGTGCGTAAGATTAAGTGGCATCTCGTGGTGAACTTGCAGATTGCAAGCAACTGAACACACCTCTCTTGAAACTCTCCTTCTGAGTGTGCAGGAGAACTAGTCAGTAATGAGAATGGAACTCACTGCAAATTTTATATTCATTGTTTGTTTTTGTTTTTCTTAAAAACTAATGTTATTGTGTTTTGTACTCATTATTTATTGTTCGTATTTTTCTTGTTGCTGCTCTTTCATTCACTGTTCACTTGCTGCTATAACAATACACATTTAGTGGGACTAATAAAGAATATCTTATCTTATAAAAGGGGCTAAGCTAACAAAAACACTACAATTTTCATTTTCATGGGATTATACACTAATTATAGGATACTTCAAGAAGATTATATTTCATTTCTGCCTTGTCCACTCTGATGGATGCCACTAAATTCCACACACTGCGCCTTTAAAATTCTACTTAGACAACATATATTTTCTTATACTACATGCTGAATTGCTTTGTTGTTAAAAGTAAGGGCTCTAACTATAAATGAGCTCGCCTTGCCTCCACTATAAAGTTAAATACTGGTGAAAGTGGGTTAGATGGGGTTTACCCTCCCCTACATCCTGGTCATAGTTTTTCTAAGTAACAGCTGCATGTGGTTTATTGGGGGAACAATTTATGAAATTCACTTAAAATTGTTGGCTTTGGATGCAGGAGAGGCAATATTGAGCAACAACTGAACTTTTAACAGTCTGTCATGATTGATTTGGTTGATTCGGAGCCACGGAGCCCTCTGCTCAGCATGCATCAACTAAAGCACTGTACAGCTGACGTAGATAAAGAATTTACAGTAAATGTGCTTCAGTGCTTTATGTGTGTTGCAAACAAGGAAACTGCCTTAAACTGTTTTATTTGTAGAATAGTCTCAACCTTTATAGTAAAAAGTAGCAACCTGATTGACATTATGTGAATTTATGGTTTTGTAAGGAAAGATTACATAAATGAAAGCTGTGTGGGAATGTAGGCTTGGTTTCTTTTTTCCTTTTTTTTTTTGTTTTTGATGATAACCAGCTGCGTAAGTAACATGACATATAACTTCCTGTGATCTGATGTCTGTTAAAAACATTGAACATTAGTTAATTCTCATCAGGAATCAATCAACCTAAACATTTTCAAGATCGGGTCCCCAAAGTTGACCCAGCTGCTTCCATTGCAGCGCAACTTGAAATTGCCCTCTGTGGTAAAATTCTGACAGGTCTTCATGGTTTTTAATGCTTGATCATAAATCCTTTTTTTTTTTTTTTTTTTTTCACTCCTGAATGTTTTTACAACTTGCGGCTGGTACTCGTGATTGATAGTCCGCAAAGTGCTCCCAAAACAGTGCGGCCATGTTGACACTGGCACGGCGCAACTTCATGCAGAGGCTCGTGTTTGCTCACATCCTCACCCAAGTCCACAGGCAAAGAGGACAAGACCCAGTGAGAGATTTCTAAATAGGAAAAGATTTAACTGCCTGTTGAAAGCCGTGAATTAAAATCGAAGTGAATCAAAAATCTACCCGAGGCGTCAGCTTTTTCTGCCTCCCCCTCACCCATCCCCCCACTCCCGGTGCAACAAGATCCTGATTTGATTATGACTTTAAGGAGATTCGGAGGAAACACACTCACCAATCAATCTATGTTTACCACAAATATTTCCTCACCTTCCTCAGTGAACACTAAGAATCATGCATTGCGCGAGTCATTTCAGGGATCTGATCCAGGAATAGAGGAATATAGTTACTGGAACAGCAAACCTACAATGACATCATCCTCTTAAAACTAATGGCTATTATTCAAAAACATATGGCTGCCGGCCACATGTGTAGTCCATCCCACCTCCCTACCTACCCCCACCCCTCCACCCTAACCCTCCTCCTCCACCACCCCTGCTCCCTTGTGGACTTGTGTGAAAAAGAAAACAATTGTTTCTCTGTTTTATTCTCCTTTCAGGTTATCCCCCCATTTTACCCCCTGGATTTCCATGCTTGTTGCAGTCATAATTGCACACTGCGAGCGCCACTAGCGAGAAGCAAACAGCCCCGAGGTTCCTTCAGCAGTTAACAGCCAGAAGATTGATATGACTAATCTGCCAATTTGACTGTGATCCCAGAATTCCAGAGGAACCTGGTCTCTCTCGCGCTCTGAATGCGTGTATGTCGACTCATCCTTTNTGACTGTGATCCCAGAATTCCAGAGGAACCTGGTCTCTCTCGCGCTCTGAGTGCGTGTATGTCGACTCATCCTTCTTCCTCAATCTGGCAGACAAGTTAGAGACATTAATGGTTTGCTCTGTAGCTCAGGGTGAGTGAAAAAAAGAGCCAAAAAAGCTTCTGTTTTTAAATGACTGTAAATTTATGCAGTCGCACACTTCGGTGAAGCTGCTGTCATGCCAAAAGTTGTATATCAAACTTTTCAAAATCCGGACTAAACTGTGTTAAAGAGGATGTATTTTACATTTGTAACTACAGGAAATCATTTTAATGTTACATTCTAAATGCATTTTTTTTATACATGTTCCTGCTTTACGATGGCACATGTTATGGCTGACTGAGCTGCTTACACAAAATCCTTCAAAATGACCCTTTTAACTTTCTGGCTACTGACAGTGTACCATAAAAACAGAAGAATACAGCTATAGCATTAAATACAAAGGATGGTTTTATAGCAGCTGGAGGGGAGGGGGAGTGGGGGGAGAGAATGGCACCGGCTTTAAAGGCACATACATGGATTAAGAACAGAGAAGTGCCTCACTTCTGAAAACCTCAAGGCTTAGCCATGGTTCAGAGATCCATAAAACAAAACATTTGGAGGAAAAAAAACAAAAAAAAATGAGAGAGACATGTTACGATGCCTTATTTGCTGCCAAATATTTGCAGTGTAAGTCTTAGTAACACTTTATTGTTTCCTCCTGTTAATGTGAGGATGTGGATTTGCATCTTAAATAGACAGTTTTATCCAAAAGTTCCCCAGATGTGTCTTTGAAACACAAAAGAGGAACGGAGTTACGTTAAGAAAAAAAAAAAAAGCTCTTCTGGAATGGGGTTATTAGTCAGAGACAATATTCACTGTGATCTTAGACGTAGGAAGAGTCATGTTTCAACACCTATAATACAACACAGCACAATCTCAAGTTATAGCGCTTTAAGGACGAGACCTTACGAACCTTTACTGTCAACAAATCCCACCAAAAGACCAAAAGCTAAAAATGGGATAACTCTTTTTTTAGCTGTAATATTTCCACATTTACATACTCTGTCTGTGGCCCCAAAGACTATTAGTGCTCAGTAAAGATACAAATCTTTAATAAATGGTTGCAAATATGCTTTTATTTTAAAAATGGGTTCAATAGTTTACTTAACTGCTGGGCACTGCAGTTTTTAGCAAATGTTCTTCAGACAAGAGGAAATACTGGATTTGGTAGGGACTATTTTCAGGAGTGGATTAACACATTTAGACCTCTGGTGAGTATTTCTGGCAGCAAGATGGTGTGAGTGTGGTAAAGAGTCAAAATAAACTACAGTGTGTGTGTTCTTGGTAATGAAGGAACATGTCACCCAGAGCAATAGTGTGGCTCGCTGGTGTTTTTAATAGTTTTTGGATGTCAATAGAGCTCTATGGCTGAGAGGAATAAGATGTGTCAGCCTATGTATACAGACACAACATGTGTTAGTAGGATTAATTCATTATCGGCTTTGTTCTGTTCACATGATTCATCATTCGAGTCCCAGTTGACATGTTGTTAGTATATAGCAGGAATTACATTGTGATAACACAAGTCGCAGAGTTCCATTTGAGACGACACAAGTAGGCTATCGACCACCACGCACTGAAAATATGTCTTTAGTTGCAACTCTGTCATAAAGACGACAAAAGATTTATGTATCTGTTTACAGCGCACACTAACAAGGCGAGGGCGCAGTCACTGTGTCGCATTATTTTAATAAAAAGCAATGACAAGGACAGTCAGTAATACTGTCTCACCATGATTGAAAACTTTCCTCTACAGTACATGAGATGCATTCATGTACCAGTTTTTCCCCCTTCATCCAGTAGTTACAGGAATCATTATGTAAATCCCTCGAGTGGCTGTAATGTAAATCATGTGGAAGAAAGGCAGACTCCACAAGTGAATAACAACAAAGAGATATGATTATGAATACATAAAAAACATTCAGCGGTTACTGTTTTTAAAAGAAACTGGTCACACGGACAGTATGATGAAAATATTAGACTTTAATGTATTGATGTTTTGGCCATTAGGGGGCAGAGCAGCAAACTTTAAAGTAGTGGGAGTTTTTTCTTACCACATGACAAATGTTATGTCCAATATTCAGTCTCTTTTATCTCTTGCTTACTACTTGCTTACTTTGTCTGCAGTTTGAAACTATAGATAAGTAGCGTACATTGCATTTTTGGGACTATTTCACTGGTAAAGACATTTGTGAGCACTGACAGATAACTAAATCAGTAAAATAGTTGGCCACAAAAAATGCTTAGTCAAATGAGAACTGCAATTCATCAACCCTACCCAATAATAAATGTTACTTTTATATTGAATAAACTGAGTNCTGCAATTCATCAACCCTACCCAATAATAAATGTTACTTTTACATTGAATAAACTGAGTTTTTTTAGGTCAAGGCGGAAGTAGCGATATTGATCTAAATACATGGTGAATGCATGAAGCTAGTGTTATGAATGATGTCGTGAATATTTGAAAGCTAGTGATGCATTTTGATATATGTGTTAATTTGCATATTATATTTCTAACCTTGAATATTTTNAGTAGCGATATTGATCTAAATACATGGTGAATGCATGAAGCTCGTGTTATGAATGATGTCGTGAATATTTGAAAGCTAGTGATGCATTTTGATCTATGTGTTAATTTGCATATTATATTTCTAACCTTGAATATTTATTTTTTTTATTTTTCTGCATTCTGTGCATCTGTGTAGTGGCATCTAGTGGTGGGATTGCAGATTGCACCCAACTGAATACCCCTCTGCTCCCCTTTCAAGCGTGTAGAAAACTTGAAGGGCCCTCTTTGGAGACAGTGTTTAGTTTGATCCAAGTGGGCTGCTGTAGGAAAAAAGGAAGCCGCTGTAGAAGAGGACCCGCTCCCTATGTAAATATAAAGAACAAAATAACAGATTCTTTATATCAGGTGATTAAAACATGAATATTATATTACATTTCTAAGTTTGTCCCATAGATGTTACAAAATCTCACCCACTAGTCTTTTAATATTGGCAGCTACTGTTTTATATTATTTACCAGCTGTTGTACAGACAATAGGCACTGAAGGAAATGTAGGTTTCCATCAGGCCAAAGGTATTTGCTTAAACACAAGCACATTTAGTCAGGCACATACAACTGAGATATCTCCATCCAATCAGACTCTGCAGTTGTCAAACTAAAAGTGAGTTATCACACAGACTGAAATCAAGTGTGTGGTATTAATACTGGAGGGATAATTGAATACTTTCCTTGCCTCTGACATGGAAGCAATCAAAACAGTACTTCATCAGTTTTGTCAATTTGAGGTTTTCAGTGAGACGATAGATCCAAAAGGATGTTTTTTGCAGATCATCTCTTAATAGGACAAAGCTGGATCTTGGCCCTGAGTTTTCTGGGGCTCTTTTGAAGGCAGCTGAAGTAATGATTAGAAAGCAAAGTCCACATCTGAGACATATTTTCCAATACCGAAGCCATTACTGGAAACAGATGGACGAGACGTTGGTCCGTTTGATACTTCCTGGTTTTTAACAAGCCTTTTTATTGACAGAATGGTTTCATGTTTTGTTGTTTACGCATGTTGTACCAACATGATGGATTTCAGCGCATAAAAGTATTTACATTAAAGCATTCATCATCGAGTTACACAAATCTATGTTTCTTGTGCAGGCTGCCTAACAAGACCATTCCATTCGGTCTTGTAGATTTTGTGCACATTTGCATGTAAGTGTTCATGAATCAAATGTAATGGAATGGGAACGTCATGCCCGTTCAGCATGCAAACCAAATCCATCAGCAAGGAGATTGTGAAAACAAATCTTTCAAATTTGACAGTTGATTAGAGAGTTCTGCCCTTTGGTTAAGAAAGCATTAAAGTTCACTATCAACATGAGCCGTTAATGATGTATATTTTGGGATTAGCATTTACACATCACATACCGAGGCACCAACAGCCTGTGAAACCACAACGGACCTGAATCAGAAGACATCCAGATAAGAATTTAGCATCATCACAGAGATTGGTGGGGGAATAAAAACAATGTGTGCGTGAGAGATCCTTCAAGTCTGGAGATAGGTCTGGCAGCGTGACACCATATCTTTCCAAAAAAGCGTGAAAATGTTAGTTTGGCACTGCTGAGAAAAAGTGCACTCTGTTTGACATTGTTGTCAGAGCAGAAGCTGGTTGTTTTGGCAGTTCATGCTCTACTTTGTTTTAATAGCAGCACACATCACATGGAAAGACAAAAATAAAAGTTTAGAGAAGAGATTGCGTAGTCCCTGCAAGACGGTACTAGAGATGCAAGATGTTTGCAGGCAACTGGAAAGCAGATTATAGCTTTGCAAAAACATGAAATGGAAAACAAACTGGATGAGATTATTTCAAAGCTTAGTGTATCTAAATAACAATACAAATGAGGAACTTACTGAGGCTCACAATTCCTGATAACATTTTCTAGGCCTCTACTGGTAACTTGCCTGATATTGTTAAAAAAATAAATAAATAAATAAAAGTAAAGCTGAAATACAGGAAGCTAAAGAAGAATGAGGAAAACAGATCTGTGAGTCTGTAATTAATAACAGCATTGCTTGGAGCTAAATACTAACATCAGCTTGTGCTCATGCTTACTTTCACTAATGAGCACTAACACCGTGTCCTAACACTCCAAGCGAGTGTCCAAATATCGTGTTGCATCGCATAACATTGGATACATTCTGTCCACACTCAATCTGTTAAACATGCACTTCTGTTACACTGTAAACAAGCCACGTACCTATCCGCTGCGCACTCGAGATCAGACTGGAAATGCCTGAACCACTTAAGTAAAAGTCAATGCTTGCTATCCTAGGTTGGTACTTTTTTAAATAGATATGACACACTTTATATATTGTGATAGATGTTTCTTTACTGGAAGTGACAAACAATATATCCAACAGCAAATAAACCACAAATTTCTCCCTCTGGTTAACTGCTACCTTATTTGGGTTGCTGTAATGAAATGAGGAGGTATGATACAGATAACGCCTCATTTCCACTAAAATAATGACACACTTGAAATATCTCTTGTGGCCAGTTAGGAAACTCCAGTAGAAAACAAGGCAATCAAAATCGATTTTGTCACAGACGCTTGCTAATGTCACATTCAGTCAGGACGTGTTGCAAGAGAAACTGAAGTCGCATTAGGGTTGGCAGTATGACACGATGAACTGTTTGAATATAAATCTGTCAATCAGATTTTGCCATATCAGGTAATCTATACACTTAAATGTCTGGATGTGTTAAGAATTTATCATCTCTTTTGTTTGTGGACAGTTAATAGGAAGGGTTAGGGTTAGGGCGATGTCTTGTGACACCTTGTCATATTCTTGTAGTCTATTAGGCATGAGCTGTGACCTTTATAGTCCTCAGTCTTTAGTTGGGAACTACATCTTAACATGACTAGAAACACATCTGCATAAAGTCATAAAAGGAAAAAAAATATCACAAACACAATTTAGTTTTTTCCATATTTATGTAAAATTTGTATGTACATGTAATAGGCAGCAATGTACCGCTGACATTCAAATCATGAAACAAAATAGTGCTAAAACGGACCAGCAACACCAAGCTAAACACACCAGAACACAGAGGTGGCAATATTTGCACTTTGATACCATTTGCTTTTCAAAAAAAAAAAAATTTTAAGCTGCAAGAAATTTTCCATTACCGAGGAATACCAATTTCTACAATTAGACTGAATCTAGAGAGACAGAAATGTGTTAAAATATTTGGCCAAAATGTCAGGTGGCACACACGAAATGGAAGTAAGAATATTCTGCTACAGGCCTGTACATTATCTCGTGATGAAGATGTAAGATTTTTCAAGTAACACAGAACAGTGAAATCAAGCAATGAAAAAGGAAAAAAAAAAATCAAAATTATTGGTAGTGCAGTCTTTAACTTGACAAAACAATGAGCTCTCACGTCTGTCAATAAGTTATTCAACAGGAAGCCATCTGATGCTGCTCTCTACAGTGTTGCTATTAAAGCTCAAAATACCAGCAACTGCCAATTCTGTAGTCTAATCATTGATTTCATGATTTATTATTTTATGATCAGAATGAGAACGATTTTAAAGAAATAGTTGGACATTTTGGCAAACGTGCTTAGGTGCTTACCTGCAAATTGTTACATGCCATTCAATACAACTCATCTAAAGTATCTGTACAATTAATATGAAGTGATAACCAACAGACTCGTTAGCCTAGCTTAACATGGACAGCTTGCCTCAGTCCTAACAAATCTAAAAAGTCTCCTAGCACCCCTAACGCTCACACACTATAACACAATTTGTTTAATCTGCACGAAAACAAAGTGAAAAAATGATAAAGTCTGGGTTTTTTCATCTTTGAACAGAGCCAAGCTAGCTGTTTCAAACTAGTTAAGCTAACTGTCTGCTGGCTCCGACTTCATATTTAGCAAAAAAAAAAAAACAAATGTATTTCCATTTTACTCTTGGCAAGAAAACTACTAAGTGTATTTCCAAAAATTGCCCAACTATTCCCAAAAGCAAAGTCCACTGACCTGTAGGATGGTAGAGTGTAATAATGTATCTACATACATATAGTGGAAATTATGATTCAGTGAGGGAGGGCTTTTACTATAGTGTCCTTTTCTTAAGCAGAAGAAAAAAAAAAAAGGAAACCCAACCCTTTAATTTGTGGAGTCATCACCCACCACATTTAACTAAAACGTAACAACGGACATTTCAAAGTATATCTGTAAATATACAAAGATATATAGATATAAACAGGATGACAGAAAGCAAAGTTTTTAATGCTTGTGCAAGTTCATATTTATTATGAGATGCGACCAAAAAGGAGGGGATGGTCATAATTATTTGAAGACGTTCTCGAAGGCAGGACATTTGAAGGTCTTGAGTTTCTTGATGGCCTTTTTGAACTCTTTGCTGGACTTGTCCCACTTGTGGATGCCCATGAGCAGGTACTGCTTATCCACCTTGCGGCCCATGATTAGATACTGGTTGCTGAGGTTGTCCAGCTGCTGGCAGGGGCAGTCTGCGCCGTTCTTAAGGTACAGCACCAACTTCTTCATGTCCTTCTTCTTCAGGTTCCCTGCTTTCAACATCTTCTTCCTCTTCTGCAGGATCACCTTGCGGTCCATGTTCTCTCGCTTCACTTCCTTGATCTTGGTCTTGAAAGCTAAAAGCAAAGAGATGAAATATGTTTTAAAAAAAAGACGTCATGCTTAAATGTTTGAGTGTCTGAGCACCTTCTGAAGACAGCTAGGTAATATGGTATGAGAACAACAAATGAAGACATGCATGGTGGTCCTTCTGTGTGGTGTGCTGGCAAAATGAAACATGATAAAAGGTATCAGTGGCACCATCTCTTGAGGGATAAGATGAATGTGATGCTTCAGAGGACTAAGGGGAAAGATGACTAAGACAACCTACTGGTTTGGTAAGATAATGGATCTCAAATTGCAATTCGACTTCATTCATTTGTCCTTACGATTTACTTCTTATACTCCTTCAATGAGATGGTATCTACTTCACT
>JANJYP010093867.1:0-13511 GCA_024605115.1 Rastrelliger brachysoma | reverse complement strand
CAGTGTGCACAAAGATGATGGTCACTGAAAACTTAATGAATAACAAAATCTACTGGCATGGATGGGCAAATTCCATTTATGGCAATTCTGGCAGACATATGCTACTGCAATATCTTGCCAGTGTTTGACAGTTAATCTTGTACTTGGCAGTGTTTCTTGACTGTTTTGTGGTGCAGTTTCACCTCTCTGATTGTCCTGAACATTACATCTGGCCCTTGTTTGTCTTTCTGATGAAAATCCAGCACATTTATAGATGAAAAAAGAAAGGAAGGACTAGATACCACACCATGTATANCCTTGTTTGTCTTTCTGATGAAAATCCAGCACATTTATAGATCAAAAAAGAAAGGAAGGACTAGATACCACACCATGCATGTATATGCCAACAAAGGGGTCACATATAGACTTTAAATGCCCCCTGAGGACATAATAGAAACTGTTTGTTCTTTTTGAAGAGCTGCTAATGTGGGAATTTCAAATCTCGGCCCTCCAGCAAATGGTGCAAGTGCATTACTCAGTGAGTCAGTCGATTAGATGGCCAGTGATAGACAGACTTTCAAGGTTATAGGGCTGGTAGTGGCCGGTCCAGCCAAAAACTGTGACGTATAGAGCCATATCTCACTAGAATACTTTGCCTTATTGTATTACTCATGTGAAAAGAAACTAACAAGGTTGTTCTGGGGTAAAGTCAAAGTGTAAAAATATTGAATCAGTGCTAGTAGGTGGATTTTGTTACCTTTAAACAGGCAAGCTATTTTCCCCAGTTACCTGTTTTTTAAAGCTGGCTAAACTAAAATAACCTTACTATTCCATGGCTGTGGCTTCACATTTACTATACACAGATAATCAACATAATAATCTTATTTGAGATTATGATAATACTAATATGTGCGCACAAATAAGGGTAGTTCCCAAAATGTAAGACTGTTAGTGTTCATGTTTTGTATTTTATAATATACTGGACTGTGTGATTTGATATTAATAGCATATGTTTGTATATATGATGAGGAATCCTCCAGTGATATAAGACCTTGCTCNTGTATATATGATGAGGAATCCTCCAGTGATATAAGACCTTGCCCTAAATGCAACAAAAACAAATTACCAAGGCCAGTTTTTTTTAAAAATCCATGCTAAAATACACACATGTAGTGACTGTAAATAACTCAAATGCATATTTACATTGTCAGGGGATTCTGCTCAACGGGACAGCTGTGAGTGCTAAATGAGCTCTCCAGAACACATATTTTACTTTTCTTGGATCCAAAGCCTCAGACGTGATGAGCACTAGCTGTTAAGTCTCCCCAGAGTTTCACAGGACATAGCTTTGTTTCCCATTCATCTCAGAAACCAGCCCATTGGTTTATGCCCCAGTTATCAAGCATTGATTCCCATGAACTAATTGGCCTCCTTTGAGACATTCCAGCATACATACTGTGTTTACCCCAGAGTAAGGAGCACTTGAGGTCGGTTACTGATCACAGTGACACCAATTCATTGACTCACTAATTCTAATCAGTCGGAGTGGAGGTGGAAGCCGGAATGTAACAGGGACACTTGAACTGAAGAGGGATCTACGGTAATTGTGATCCTGTTTTGGGAAAGATGTGGTAAATGGCAGGCAACCTCTTACTGTTGAGGGTGGAGCAGCTGGTGGTTTGGAGAAGAGAAGAAAAGAAGGCTTGAATTGCAGTCTTCGTCCAGAACAGTAGGAGTCCTGACCTATGACTGTATCACAGCAGCTGTGCACTCTTTAGTACTGATATTCCTACAGACATGACTTACTTGAGTCTCTTATTTCTGTTGCTAAGGACAATACACAGAACATTTGTTTGGCAGCCATCCACATCCAGGAAGTCCTGTAGTGTGACATAAAAGCTTTTGTACAGATGCAGTTTTAAGTCATACTTCTTATTTCTCGGTTTTAGATGTGAAGAATAGTTTGACATTTTGAGAAACAAATTTTGGTTATTTGTTTTTATATTTGCATTCTTTAGTAGTGGACCTCTTTCAAAGCCAGAGGAGCCTCTTCTGTTTCCAGCCTTTATGCTAAGTTGTTGCTGGCAGTAGCTTCATATTTACTGCACAGATGTAACAGTGGTATTGACCTACTCATCTAACTATATATATATGCATATATATATATATATATATATATATATATATATATATATATATATATATATAGTGACACCAATTATATATAATTGGTATATATAATATATATAAAAGACAAATAATTTTACAAAATCTGCTGTATTCCCTTCCTTTATGTTACTTTCAGTAAAGACTGTTGTCACGTGTTTGGTTGCTGTGGTTTAGACTGTTGCATTTGACTAGAACATGTGCAAACAAGACTTGTACAAACAAGTAGAGACAAGATTGTTTTATTCAACGGTAGTCAAAATATCATAAAAACAATTTTGAAAGAAATCATCTGACATTTGGAATAAAACACATTCAGCATCTAATCTAAAATCCACCTACACACTTAAAGAATTATCATGTTACAGTAAGTCCATGACCTCTGACCATCTGTTGATTTGCTTCATTAAAACCCCAATAATCTGTAATGACTGCCCTGATCCAAGTTAATCTCAAATCCTGAATCCTAAATGTTATTGAGTGGTTTCAGCTTTGTATTTTTCTACATTTCCCCGAGTAGCAGTTATACAAGTTGCCTACATGGAGTTTTCTAAAGTCGGGCAGGAATCTTAATTTTGTGGGACTCAGCAGTCTCAGGATATAAATACCAGAAGAAGGCCTGTGATTGCAGTTATAAATGACATTTTGTGTTATGGTATATGACTTTGAAGCCTTATGGATCCTTCTGATATTTGTTTAAATTTTAGAGTTTTATTTTTGATAAATGTTTATAAGACATTTTCTAGCGGTGATTTATTCAGTATCTGATTCTAAAATATTTGAAACCACAATTTAAAATGTCAAAAGTCACAATTTGCTCTGACCTAAAAGACAATACAGCTCTCAGCAACAGATTATGGCACAAAAGTTTTTCACTATACTGCATAGTGAAAATTAACCAACACAAGTCAACAAATGTTACCATATGGCTGTGCTGATTACATAATGTGATGGATGCTATGTGTGCTAGGATTAAAAATGTAAAACAGATGGGTTAATGGGACATCACTCACTTTCCCTGATTGTCCCAACAATATTTAAACAAAAATGTGCATGACAGGTCAAAGCAAACTTTCACATTATAGAAATAAAGTTAGGGTAACCTGTCAGTAAAATATTTTCCTCTATCCTGATTTTAACTTGTCAAATTTGACTAAAGTTTGTTCCTGCTAAATATTGACCCAGCTGGGTATCCTGATCTTTCAATAGGCGTGTCAACAGCTCAGGGATTTACTGCTGCTTTTCCACACTAAAGGTGTGCCAGATTCTCTCTCGATCATAATTTAAACCAGAATGTGATGCTGTTGGCACTCAAACCTGCAGTGAGTTCATCAAGATCTTGGCATGACACTGACTGCTAAATCTCATTTTAAGTTTGTATTTAAACTGACACGACATGTCCCTTTCTTCGGCAGAAAGAACAAACCTGAACACTCACAAGACAAAGAAAACAGCCTGGAACATCAACAAAACCTTTAACCCAGATAATCATTTCCTCATGCAGGTTTAGACCTGTTGCTGACTGTAAGTTGACTAATATGTGATTAAATAACACTGCAAGGAGTGTGAGATGAATCCACAATCAATCATGAGGAGCATATAATTGATGTTTTGCAAACATTACATTGGAATGTACAGTTAATAAGTGACTCACTGTCTCTACTACAATAGATATTTTAATGCAGTGTTCACACACTTGTATTATTATTTATTATTATTATTATTTATTTCATAATAAGAGTGAAAAGACAAGATTTATAGTACTCATAAACATGTAAACATGGCTGATCATATCATTCTTGCCCTCCGTGTCACAAACACCTCCACCTCTGGAACAATACCTGGCTGTGTAGCCAGTGTGCTGTGCCAGTATTCATGTCAGGTCATGGGACAGAGTCCACAAAGTTGCATTTTCACAGTGTTTACAAAAAGCAGTGTGCTGCAGAGCTTAAAAACAGCTCTTTCTTAACTCCACCTCTATGTCACCCACCTTCGCAGAACAACAGGCTCCATTATCAACAACCAAGCACCTGACCCTATGTTTCATCCTGTCACTTTTTCTGTCTGTCTGTGCACCTGCTGTTTGTACTATAACATTGTTGTGAAGGCAATTGAGGGGACAGATATTTTATAAGTCATATGCATTGCAGGGGATGGAGCCTTCAAAAATAAATGGCTGTCTTGTTTTTGTGACCTTCACACAATGAAGTCCGCCCTTTTGCACTTTTGCTTACATAAAAGTGAACCAAGATCTTCCAAGCTGTGTTTGGTCTTTTTTTCTTTCTTTTGTCTTTTATTTATTTTTTCTTACCGCAGTATGTTGCTTTCTCTCTCTNACACACACACACACACACACACACACACACACACACACACACACACACACACACACACACACACACACACACACAAATACACAAAGGCCTCTTTATATACCTACATCCACAACCTTTTTCAAGGTCCTGTGTGTTGTTTGAGCATCCTGGATTTGGTGTACTGTCATTTCCTGGACAGTAGTGAATTAAAGCCCTGTGCTTTTCTCAAACAGGTAAACGCAATTAGTGTGTTTTGAAAGAGAGATGAGAGAGAGAGAGAGAGTGCCAATTTCCTAATCATTCATTTCAACTTTTTTTTCTTTTTAAAGCTCTCCTCATTTGAACTGTGAACACATGGCTTGTCCTCCTGGAGCCTAATTAAAGCAGCTGGACCTTCTGTAATTAATCACAATAAACTAAGATAACCTGTAGAGAAGCAGGGTGTACTAAAGTTCAACAATCTGAGGGACTGGAGGGGGACAGAGACATAAAAAAAAGGCTGGGGCAAAAAGACTGTGAGAAAGAGAGGCTGAGACCCCAGCAGAGGCAAGGGAAAGAGCGGGGCAGGGATGTCTTCTAGTTACCTCTGGAGTGATTGTATTCTTGCCATGCCCTCTGCGTCCTGAAGGCCCCATGTGTAAATTTGAGGTCCGTGACCCAGGTCAAAGCAGGGTTCAGAATGTGTAAATCAGAGGCCTCTTTTCCCCTTGAGGTTTCATGACCTCCTTGCTGTACATCCTGTTCCCCAGCATGGGAGAAACAAAGCCCTTAGCGTCCTGCCAAGTTCTTCCAGTTCCAAGGAGCCCACTTACACCCGCACAACAAGATAATCTCCAGTCATTTGTCACAGAAAAAAGTCAGCCAACTTGGTCAAAGATAAATTGTAACATTTGTCACAGCTCTCAGTGTGTGGCAGAAAGTAGGCCTAATTCAGTATTTACTTAATATACCTAAGAATTGTTTTGAGGGTTAGGATTAGTTACTTTTACATATACACCACACCCATTTACTTTTTACTTGCATGTATTTAGTTATAGTTACTGGTCACTTCATATCTAAGATACAAACCCAACAGTATATAAAGTAATGAAAAGACAGCGTACACATTAAAGCATTAGTGTTGGCAGTCCAATTAAAATAATACACCATTATATAACACTAAAGGGTAGCATATCTCTGCATCATGAGTATGTTTTGCTGTTAAATCCTGGAAAATGGAAACTACTGTAGAATCTATAAATATATAAATATCTTTAATTTCAAGAGATGAACTCTAACACTTCAACGTAAAGTCCATTCTCAGTGTTTGTGTCACAAATGATGTTCACAGGTGCATGTGAAAGTGAGATTTAAGGTGAGCACAGAGACACTTTCCTTCTTCAACAGGTAAGTGTAAAAGCAGCCTTAGGGTGTCAAACTTTGTACATGCAAAGGTTGACTCAAGCTCTGAGACTTACAAACTGCATTTACAACACAAAAAGCTTTTAACACAAGTCAGAGGCAAAGTCTTAATTAATGGATCATGTACAAGTCAACAAGATACTTTAACACCCATGCCAGGCACATAATATTATTCAAATATTTATATACATCTTAAAACATGTATTAATTTCTCTCTCATCTTTAAATTGCAGTCACAATCTGAATAATAGATTTAAAATATTTCTTATTTTTTATTAATTGAGACTTGAATGCAATGGCAAATACATAAATCACTGTTTTACTATATCAAAAGTTACATTTCATAATTGATCATTTGCTACCTGGATTTGCAGCTGAGAAAAAAAAGTCTTTCAGTCTGAAATCTATTTTAAAGTCCAAATTTTGTCGAGTAAGTATATGATTAAATTAACAGGGCTAAAAAAAACCCCCAAAAAACAAATCAAACAGTTGATGTAGATAAGGTCTAATTTTGGAAAGCAGTAAACAGCATTCACAGTATTATAATAGCAGCATAATGTCCTTGTTCTTATTGGTGTTTTGCACATCTGGCATAATGTTGCAGATGGACAGACAGAGAGACAGACAGGCAGACAGACGGCATGTGTCCACTGCTGGTGTTGTCTCCTGGCTGGGTTAGACCTTGGTGGCAGGCAGACAAACAGGGAGTGGCCTTGGAGTAAATTTGTTTGACCCAGTATGTTGCTGCTTCAGAGAGACAGAGGGAGGGGGATAAGAGGAGGAGATGGAGATATGGTAAACACATGCCACTGAATGGGTGGGCCAGGCAGCAAGATGGGGAGCAGTGGAATGATGATGACAGGGGGGTTAGGTGACACTGAGTTGTTTTCGAGCAGAGATGTTGTTGACTGTGAGGCTTTTTGATCCCTCTCTCCATGCTTACCTTGTCTTCATATTGCTCCTTCTGACTTTACTGTCTTTTAGGTCAAAAGGCAGTCTAATAATAATAATAATAATAATAATAATAATAATAATAATAATAATAATAATAATAATAATAATAATAATAATAATAATAATGGTACATGTTTTCTTTTGCTTTCCTAATGAACAATCAGATCCAGGTTGTGAGATCTGCATATTTTATTTTCTGATCTTTGCTCTGGGTGCAGCATAATAACCACAAACTGCTGGCTAACGTATGCACTTGTTTACGCTGCCGTGGGGCACTGGAGGTGCACTCAGACATACTGTAGATGAATGATAGCATGAGATCTGATTTCTGTTATAAATATATCACTTTCTGATTGGGTTTGTGAGCTAAAAATGTCACTCACAAGATTTGATTTTAAGGTTTAAAATTTAGTCAAGGCTCTGTCTCCCATTTGCCTTATTGCCTTTCTGTTTTGCTTTCTCTTATTCTCTGATTTCAGGAGTCAAGTGCCAGCATGCTGTTGTTGGCCTTGCGTATCTTACTTTAACTTTAATGAATAGCTGCCAAGAATTAATTTGTACGTTGGTGTCAGTTTCCCACTGGGTTTCATGTTACTTGTTGATGCCCTCCTGGTTCAAGCTACAGTTAATGTGCACAGTTATTAACCAGCAGTGAAAGACCTGCAGATTAAAGCAGAACTGTGTAACCTGTGTTACCACATATCTGTGTGATAGTTTTACATGTTATTGAGGATTTGCATAACCAGGAATTAATAGTTGTATGTCTCATAGGTTGCAAGCCAAAACAAGTGCTTACCAACTGAAAATTAAACTTAAAGGTCCATTTTCACTTTGGCTGATGATTTGTAAGACTCACTCAATCATGATAATATTTTCCAAAGTTATAACTGATCAACTTATTTAAAAATGCAAAATGCTTCCAACTGCTATTCCAGCACTGTTGATAGTAATGTCAAAGAAGTAAGCCATAGCATTGCTGCGTCTGGCTGAAACACATATTTCACGTCATGCATTGATTTTACAACCAGAAATCCTTTGTCTATATTAGCAGGTCAATTCACAGCTTTGTGCAAAGTGGGTCAAGGTAAGATGGAAAATGTAAGGCCAATCAAATCAAAGCCTGTGTGCACACACATAACACATAACTCAAACTGACCTGCTTTCCTGTTTAAACAGCCACTGGGCTCCTCTGTGTACCTCAAGATGGAAATCAGCCAAATACCTTCATGTGGAAAAACAACATGACCACCTGAAATGTTTAAATGTCCAAATGTGTAGAAAGCATTTTATTATTATTACTATTTCTCTCTTGTTTTACAAACTTGGTCCCAGAAGAGGTGTTTCATATTTCAGCCATTTTATATTTTAGGCATACTTTAATATACAGAGAAGCAAAAGCGCTTAGATACAGTCTGGTTGTAAGAAAAGCCTTGAAATAACATTTGACATGTTGGTGCATTGCACTGTGCAATGTTTCTTCAGCGTCACCATGGATTCAAAGAAAACCTTTGATGACAAGCCATGAATTTATTCAGCAAACAAAAATGTGAAGAAAGTAACGCACAGCGGCAGTTATGACTTTAATTTTATGGATCTTTACTGTCCATAAACATGTGGTGAGAGTGTGTCTATGGTTTTACAAATGGTTGGTTAAAATGACAATACATAATATTAAATGTCAGATGTAGACAGACATTAAATGTTTACATTTGCATGCTTTAAGTAAAAACACAATATTTTACAGCTTTTGAAATACATTAAGAAAAATATGTTTTGAAATAGCTCTTAGGTGATGAGTTGCTGCTCTTGAAATAACTAATCGCTCTTGCTTAAAGACAATAAATGAGTTTTGACCTGCAGGCAATCATTGCAGAGTAAATTCTAACATCAGCTGAACGATGCTGCCCTCTGCTGAACACGATGTGAAATGTCTAACCTGAAACCTGTTCATTAAAATGTTTATAGAAATATAGTTTGACTGTTTAAAATGAGAATGAAGATGGAAGTCCCTTTAGTTTTATTGCTTTTATGTGATGCTTTAAAGGAGATGTGTCCACACATTTCCATTAAAGGCCATGTGGATACAGGTTTTTTATTCCAACCGAGCAAGTAAGTAAAAGGTGCTTCTTTTCTGCTAATTATAAAAACATAAACTGTGTTTCAGGGAGGAAACCCTTTGTGTGGAAGATTTTATTTGTATCCTTTGGTAATAAAGTTCTTAATGTAATGTTTGACAAATGTTTCACTACTGCAGCTGTGTTTGGTACTTTTAAGAAATAAACACGAGATTTAACTCAACGAGGATTATTAAACTAATCTAATGTGCACTTCAACAGTACTCCTGTACTGCTCAACGATGATCTTTATTTGAATTGGCCTTTTGACATTTCAGCCACCTAAAATAAATCTTCTCTAGTTTCAACAGACGTGAAAGTAATTTATTCTTAAAATGCTTTCACTAAACCCCATTAATTATTTAATCTTGCAAGTATTCTCAGCATTTTGGTAAGATATGGCTTTTTGTTGTACTAGGTTTAAAACACTGATGTCACAAATTTCATCACTTTCCTCATCAGTAACCTGATGGTTTTGGTTGTGTACACAAATAATTGATATTTTCACCTTACTATGTAAAGTTGTATTTGCATTGTCTATTAGACTTTGTAAAAAAAACAATAACCTAATGGAATCTGCAATATTTAGGATAACTGATAATAATGCCATCATCTTTAATTTTTAATGTGCATTTTCCTACAAATGAATAACTTAAGTGTTTTAACATAGGCACAAACTAATGTAAGCATTACTGCTATGCCTTTGTCAACACAGACAACATGAGAGGATTTGTTCAGTGGAAATTGGCTGCCAGCCTAAAAAGCCTACACAATAAACAGACTCCCACAATATCATCTCAATAACGAACTTTTATTTCAAAACATCTGAACAAGTGAGATGCAACCCTGGCAGGTGACTGGCATCCTATGTTCCACAGCGTTGGATTGGCATCTCACATCTTCAGCGGGCACTGTGAAGACAAGAGAAACACACCATGCAAAACATGTCAATTCAACTCAGCTGGCAACAATTTAAGTCTCTCTCCCTTAGCTGGCAGAATGACATAAGGGTCTCAGTTAAGCTGATTTAATACTAAAGTAGAAACAGTGGTTCTCAATAGTACTATCTGCACCTGCTTTATGTGAAAAGCAGCTTGAGATGATGTTTGCTGTGATTTGGTGCTGGTGTTTCATCCCAGTAAGCTGCCTTCAACTGCTGCACCAGGAGGAAATTAGCACAGACTGAGATTGCATTTCAAACACTCAGTTGCATCAATAAAATACAATGAAAGTGCAGCGTGTTTGCACTCTGTGGCAGGACAAATATGATTTTAAAAAACTACACAATTTGAAGGTCCAGCAATAGCACTCCTCTTTTTGCCCAGTTTAGTTTTTGATTCAACTCCGAGCTTGAACTGTGGACAAAATTACAGTGTTAAATACTCCTAATGCAGCTGTAAGACCACTGGATGCTTTAGCAATGTCTTCAAACTGGAATCACTAATCTATAATGCCAGGTCATTTACAGAATATGTTCACAACTGTAAATCCCTTCTAAATGAATAGTCGGGTTTTCCAATGAACATGGACAGATTTCCTTCACTGTAAATCACTCAAGTTTAGTTTCAGTGCAAGCAATGGACTAAATCTACAAGCCTCCTGCACAAATTAAATCAACATATGAAACTTTAGTCAAATCCTAAATGGTTGCTCTGATTCTTCTGTTGGATTTATAGAAACTTACATACTTCAGCTCATAATGACTGAATATTTGTCCTTCATTACACATTGTAACACATTTAAAGGGGATTCTCTAACAGTAATGATATAGCAAGTTCCACTGTTACTGTTTCACTGTATGTGTGGGTGCCCATTTCTTTTAGTAAACACATGCCACTAGATGCCTTCCTTCAGTGACTGGACTAACAGACATGGCTGGTCCTGTGTCCTCTCACCTATCGCAGCCTCCTGGCTTCTCTTTCAGACTCCAGAAGTGTCAGCACATCTCCTTCTCTGACTGGGCCCTTGACGTTCCTGATGATGGAACGGTTGCTGTCGTCCATGAACTCAACACGGACCTGGAAATGAAAAATATAATTCACGTAATATTAAAACTTTTGGATTTGAGAACATCTTACAACTTTAGTTGTAGCTAATTATAAGACAACTACTTACTATTTAGCAAAGATTTAAGAGTGAATTCCAGTGAAAGATGGATAAATCACATGTGGCAATAAATCGCTGCTATAGACCATGCAAAACAATTCTACAATGTGGAGGGAAGCTGTTTAGTACACTGGTGAACTTCAAGTGGAAATCTTAACTGTACAGTCACTTTTTCATGACTCTTCGCTGGGCTAACAGTTCGCTGTTAAAAAATATATTCCTTGTATTTTCCTCGGAATCATAACATCTTAACACAAAACGCACACCATTTTTAAGATTGTCAAATACAGATATTTCTGCTGCAACAACAAAAACCCCACCATGAGGGTAAACGTATCTTAAAGCCTAGTAAGACGGGGCATGCTTCATTTTAAGTAAATTACAACTACTCCATGACATACAACACTTATGCATGTCAAATGTGAATACAGGTATTAAGGTTGTATGAAAGGAGATCGCGAATAAAAATGAACTGAGACATGAGCCTGGGATTTATAACTTACCTGTGTACATTGTCCCTGGGAACCAGTTCTTCCGAGCACCTTGGTCACCTGAAAACAGAACAGAAGATATATTCACACATTTCTGAATCACATATTGTGAATTTTTCAGTTGCTGTACACCTAAATAAAAGAGCACCAGCAGTCTTCATCTTGTTAAATCGGCTAACGCTAGCAGCGTGGACGGGCCTCCATGATGGAGGCACGACAAGATGAAGAGCCGTTAGCTAATCATACCACAAATGTCGGATTTAACTCCAATTTTTTGGTGCCGTATGAGACGGTAGATGTTACTGTAACAATCTTTTGATTTGGATAGTATCATTTTTGCCAAAAAGCATATTTTCTTACTCTTGCGAGCTTGATCGGCTGCACGCGGCTGGCGTCCATGTTGTCAGGCTAGACCGGAAAGGAAGTCACGTGGGCCCCTGACGTCATATATCTGAACTGTAATACTTAATTTTATCACACTTTGGCAATTATATATGAACTGTAATGAAATTGCGACTAAAATCATCCGATATAGGTCGATATAAAATTACCTTATTATTAATATATTTAAAAAAAAATATATATATTTTTTTCTTCAGCTTGTCATTTCCTTTTCCGGCATAGTAGGCGATACTATGCACACAAAGCTCTGCGGGGGAGTCGAGGATCGTACCATTAGTCACTGTGCTGCAATGCTGTTTAAGGCTGTTTATTATTAACCAATATTTTACCTCGAAAGACCATTGAGTTGGAATTTACAGTGGTTTTGAATGATATTGGTTAAAATAAAATAAAATAAACAAAGCATTATGAGAAATAAAAGAAAATAAAACAATGAATAATTACAAGCTGGTAAGATTATGGTCAAATCAAAAACATTTGCAATCAATTAAATCTTGAACAGCTGCAGTGATGACAAATAATCTAATTTTAAGGCCCTTTGTAGTGTAAAGTGTATGATAAGGGAATGCTATTTCTCCTTTTGCTTCTGCCTAATAAAACAACAACCTGTCCTGAGATCAAATTTGAACAACATTAATTCTCTTTGTGTGTTTAACTCTCATTATAGGTAACTAGCTGACACCTATATAAATAATCATGTTTTTGCTGTCTGTTCTATATTGTCATTATAAATGCCTTTGCTTTTTAAGTTTAGCGCCCATCTACAAAACACATAGACCACAACTGTTTTGACTTGAGTTTATTTTGAATTGGACAAACTTAGTGTATTCTCCTGGGAACATTAAGGATTTGGTTGGAGAACAAGCACTTCATTTAAAAATTCTAAGGAAAAACAATGATAATGCTATCTTAAAATTCAATTCTGTGGATTTAAGAAAAGCCAAGCTTATGTTTACTCTTCAGAGCAGCTGGAGTTTCCCATTTAAATCTACCTGTAGAACTGCTATGAATTTCTTGTGCAGAAGCTCTTCATAGTCTTGTAATGCAGTGGTGTCATCACATCATTCACTGTGCCTTTCCTCCTCTCAGAACTCAAAGCCTTAAATCACAACACTAATCCTTGTGAACAGTATTTTTAACTTGCGTTTGAACAGAAAGAACAGCAATAGGATTAGAGAATCAGTGAGGAGGCTGAATCCCTAACTCATGCAGTTGATCTTCTTGCACGCTAAGAGACACACAGTAGCTTTTTCCTTATCTTTACTTCAACCTGTTGGCAGATTTTTTCAAAGAACAACATCCTGCTTAAATGGAGATCTTGTGGAATATTGTTGTCAGTGTTCAGTGACTTCTTCTCTCAAATTGGTCTAGAGTTTTNTTTTTTTTTTTTTTTTTTTTTTTTTTTTTTTTTTTGGTCTGTTTTCTAAAGAGCCGCCACAATGGAGAATATGAAGCCCAAGGTGAAAGTGCTGAAAAAGCGCCGCTCCAGTCTTTTTGCCACAATAAAACGGGAAATGAGCTTATCACAGAGCATCGATGAAGAAGAGTGTGAATTCCCCTTTTCACAGGACAGCTCTGTGAAA
>JANJYP010093861.1:0-15723 GCA_024605115.1 Rastrelliger brachysoma | reverse complement strand
ACACACACACACACACACACACACACACACACTTATGTAAAAACTGAATGAAAGGAAGAGGAAGTCCTGAGGGCTTTGAAAGCATGATTGGGAGAAAGCTCTTGTGCTGGTGAGAAAGGGAAAAGGTGAATAACAGGGCCTGGTAGCCGGCAGCCAGTACAAAGTAGAGTGGAGAGCTCCATTCTCCCTGCCAGAGAAGGAGACCCCTCACGGGGGGTGGGTGAGGACCCAGAGGGCCCTCGGCAGCCGGAGACCTATGCTTAATGAGAAATTCCTGGGGATTTAGAGGGGCGCAGAGGTCTTCATTTTCTCACTGCGCCCACGGGCCCCCGGTAGCCGGGTGGTGAGGGTTCTCTTTCAGCCCTGAAACGTCCCTAGAGGAAGGGAGAGTCCCCCCCATTCAACAAGAGCGGGGCCCGCCTGCCTGCTGGATTATGTATATGAGATGTGGGTTGTAGGATCACAACCTGCCACCTTCTGCACACTGCAAAAAATGTCAACAAGTCATTTTAAAGCTGCACCTGCCCTCACAAAGTGACGCTTCAGCAGGGAGATGCGTCCCATCTCCTCTAATTAAGATCTGTGCATTCACACTGATGAATGTCGGGCAGGGACATCAGTGGAAAAATGTCCCCACACAGGATCTCAAGAGAAGAAAACAGGAAAGTATGTGCCAACCTCTAAATGAATTTCTTTTGACCAAAATGAATATAAAAGGTTCAACTCTTCAGATCTGACATAACATTATTGCCCTGGTGTGTAAAAAGACTTCTTTTGCTCTCAATAAACTCACATGCAATATTAAGAACCAATGTGCAGGAAGATAGAATTATAGACACACAGATAGACAAAGAAAACAAAACTAATGCACAGAAATAAAAAAAAAACAAACAAAACAAAATGTAAATTAACACATTAAGCACACCTTTTCTTTTAAAACCATGGCAGATGAAATGTCGATTATGCACAATGAAGAGAATTTTCAATATTAAAAAAACTGCCATCTTTTGCGATGATATCTGTACATATCACCTAAAAAATGGTTACAGTGAAGTCAAGGTTCATGTCCTGTCTGCATTGGTATTGCGAGCGGTGGATCAGATTTCACCACTGGTTAGTAAATGTGATGTGCTGCTGGGGCAGATGACTCAGTGTTTAAAGTTATGAGTCATGAGTTTTGTGTAAAAGGATGGCGACAGGCTCATCTTCTTTCAAGTTCTTTTTCAAATCTTGCAAATCTGAACTTCAAGATGCAATTTTCTGGTTTAGCCAAATGTTTAAAATACTCTGCTACTCTTTAAGATAACTAATCACTTCATCAAACTGGCAGACCTTTCAGTGAAATATATAGTTTAAAAAGTGAACATTGAAGAACTTGAACTCCTCTTTCCTCTGGCTCAGAGGCAGTTCAGGCAGTTCTTGTGCTTGCGAGAGTTAATTTTCTGAGTGTCTCATTAGAAGAATGAGCGGGGTGTCGAGGGACCGCTGAGATGCAGCTGCCCCTGTCAGAGCCTCCCAGCACCAGGCCTTTGGACCAGTCCGGCCCTGGGTCCCCGGCTGAGACACTCTTACAGCTGGCCCCCTCGGCTGAGCCTCAGAGCCAGCATGCCGGGGCGTCAGATATTGTGTTGAGAGAGCTCTTGCTGAGGATCGACTCGGTTGCAGACACAAACAAACCCCAGTTGGTTGTTTGACGGCTTCACAGGTACAGAGACGCTGTTCTCTCTCCAGGACTCAACTCCTCAGGAAGCCAGTATTCAGAACGGAGCATTAGGGGAACACTGCAGCTCTGAAGAACGCTTATCCATTTAACTAGCATCACATCTTTGGTGTTTTACTGAACATTATGCTCATGGTGACTTACAGTAGGCCTCTGCTCAGATGATAGAAAAGTAGCTTTATGTCCTTGAATTAATCAAATTAAATAAGCCACAAAATAATGTATTTAATAATATGAATAAAGAAAACAGAATTGAATTAGGCTTGATCGCTGTAAGGGAACAAGCATTATGGGTTTTGTGTTTTGTCTTTGCCGGCATTCAGAGTGGACATCCCTAAATGATAATTTATGTCTTTGCAACAAAAGTGCTTTATGTAAAAGATAATGTCAGTTTGTCACAGCTTAGGTCTTTTTTTTTTTTTTGCAGTTTTGGCCATTATCTCTATCTGTGGCAATAACAGATACCCACAAAATAAACTGCTGAGGCGTGCGCAGATGAAGACATCAGAAAATAGACTAACAATGGGTCAAGAAACTTGAGCAGGATGTCAGATGGGTTGCAAATAAGAGACACTGGAAGATGAATGGTAGTTAATGTAAATTATTATCCAAACTGTTGTTGAAAAACTTCTTGCTTCAAGGTAGGACTTACTCTAGATGTACACTCCCAGTGCTATGGTGGATTGTTAACAACCTGTTTGATTGCCTGAGTGCTCATATTTCTTACCTTGTAAGACTTTGTTGTAGCAATGTTCCCAGATCCCAGTACTCATATAATCCTTTAATCACTTGTGAATAAGCCCCCAAGTGTGCAGCTATATATCTAAAAAAAAAAAGAAGTTGTTTACTCTCCATCACGGCAGTCTCTGAGATGAATAAAGTGATTATCTTGAAGGAGGATATTCACCGGCTTAAAAGATTTGTCTTTTTTTGTGATTTATAAACTGCTAAGAGATGATTAATGACTAAAATGATTCATTACAATCATAAACTACTTTATACAATATTGAATATGGCACTTAAATGTCAACATGACAGCACTGTAGATGTATGAGTGATGATGTCTTGTCAGCTTTACTTTGACACACACACACACACACACACACACTTGGCTTTGAGTTTGGACCATGTTGGTCAGTAGCATTTCTGAGCCAAACAACCCTCCTTTTCAAGCCCAAAGCACAGCTGGAGGCTTTGGCAGAAAAAAATGAGCTCCACTCTGGGCACTCAGCATGAGCAGCAGGCTCTCTGTGGACACGGCCGCAGAAAAGCCTGAAATCATTATGCATCTATTCTGGTGAAAGAAAACAAGACTTTCTCTTAACTGTTAAGTATAGACATAGCGGCCCTGCACAGCTTGCCTCTATTTGTATTAAACTTTATGAGTGTCTTTGGATTTTACAAATGAATTCTTACTTTCTAAGAGAATTAGAAAATGTGCTTTGAGTTGTGTTTATGGATGATACTGCTTCATGCTACAGAGGTTAACAGTATAAATGTCTCCTTTCTTTCTTTAAGAATGTCCACTGTCATGCCTAAAATGTGTCATTGCAAAACTATATAATTTTCATCCTTAAATTAGATTAAATTTAATTAAATTTCTTCTCTCAGGAGATAATATCTCATCTTTGACATCGAAAGTTGTTTACCTCTGAATGAGATTCAACTTGAGCAGCAAAGTAATAGAAACTATTGCAAAATATAAACATATGATATAATCTTCTGTCCACACATAATCTCATTACAATGCATCATCATCTGTATTTCTGAATATGAAGCTGAACAACAGCCACCAGCATAATTTCAGCTCTGAGGAAACAGTAGCATCAAACAGGGATGAAACCCACATCCTTCTGAACACAGTACCTAGTGATCATCAAGGCCCAAATCCAGAACAAACAAGCTAAGTGGATGGAGATGTACTAATTTCTCCCTCCGGCAAAAATTAACTATTCCATCCGCTTTACACCAAGAGCTGCTTGTTCTCTATTTAGCACAAGTTTGTCTTTGCAGGAGAAATGTCCAGCTAATTGGTTTGTTAAGAAGAGAGAGGGTGTGAGGGGAGAGACAGGGAGAGAAATTTCCCTTTTCTTTCTGTCCAGACAGGTTAAATGTGCAGTTAGGTCCGGACAATGCCGCAGTCCTTTCACATGCAAAGATGAGGTATATGGAGCGAGCCACATTTTGTGGCCGGTGTTCAGACTTCAATTGAGAAGCAGCAAAGCGTGATGGTATCCCCTCCCCTCCTTGCCTCCCACTTTCCCTCCTTTACTCATCCCCTCCTTTCCTTGCATCTTTCTTCCACCTTACATGTTTCCCTCCATCCTTTCTTCTCTCATTTGACTTCAGCCAAATAACCCAAAGAATTATGTCCACATTTGAGGATTTTGGACCTCATTATTTGCATGTGGTGCCAACATTTGTTTTATAGATCTTAACCACGATGTTTTTCTAACCAAGATCACTCTATAGCTGCCATGTGCAGATATTGAACAAATTTTAATATTTGTTGTATTTGGATGTAAAAAGGTTGGCTATTGAATTGCCCAAAACTGATGTTCTTGAGTGATGACAAGGGTGTGCATATCCAACCTGAGCATGAGGTAGAGGCTAAATTAAATGGAAAACATAGATCATCTCAGAATTGTGCTAAAGGTAAGGTTCACAATTTTCAAGCCTCCAATAAGTACAGTCAGGTCCTTCAGTATTCATTTGGGCACCCTACTATCATGTGAAGACCGACAACCAAAAATCCAAATGAGGTACACATCCGTGGCAAGAACTTCTGAAAAAAGTACCTTTCTGAAGTTTGAATGGATTTTTTCTTCATATTGCTGGCTGTTTCGTTTACAATGAACAGATGGAATAACTATAAGAACTGGAGCTGCAACATCTCAACCCAGCAAAACAGACAGTGGAAAGACAGGGAGTGGTCGTGGAAAGAAAGACAAAGGTTAGAGCAAGAGAAAAACAGAGTTTGGGGGTGGTGGTGGAGGGGATATTGGGTGGTGTTAGGAGTTTGTCATACAAAGACTGAAGCCGTGAAATGGTGCTAGTAAAAGCCCAGCACTGGTCGACTCATTGAGTTGTCAATCTGCCCGGCAGGTCCCCAGTATGATGAGACCTGTCAGAGAGCCACAGAGGGAGCAGGAGGGGCGGGGATGACCTAATGCTAAATCAGCTGCCTCTCTTTTCTGCTCAAAGAAGTTTGAGTGACACCCCCGCCGGCCCATAATATGACCCCCCATGGTGCCATGGCAGCAGACGGACCAGACCAATCAAGACGTTGGCTGACTGGTCAGTGGAGAGGACTAAATGCTGGAACACACTCAAGAGATACAGGTGGTGGATGAATTAAAACAGAAAGATAAGTAATAACGTAAGAAGTGACAATCACAAAGGAGAGTTTTACCAGATAGATATTAACTAATACCAGTTATCTGATCTGTGACCAAAAATAATTCACCTTGTCAAGGAGAAAGTGTTACAACCTGTATTCAAGCCTATAATGTAGCAGAGCTGCAGTAGTCTGATATATATTTCAACCCGTCATGCTTCAGTTGTTTGCACCTTGTTTGTGTTATATGTTGGTTTAACTTTTTATGGAGTATTATTTTTAACTTTTACATGTGTTCTGCACATGTTCTGTTTGATGAAGTATCAGATATGAAGGTTCTCATCTTCTTCACACACAGCTACAAACCATCACAATGTGTACTGAAGGTCACTTTCTGAAGAAGCACACAGAGCTACGTCTCCTCATTTGAGAATGTCATTTAAAATCACAAACAGAATCAGTGAAGAAGGTATCGCTGTCATTTCCCTCATTTTCAGTGAGGGGGCAAGTGGAGACACACACAGCTTCACCCATTGGCCTTTAGTTCTCTGTCACCTCCTTCCACCTATCACACCATCTCTTTGTCTGTCTCCGTCTCCCAGAGTTCAGCTCTGGACCAGACGCATTGTCCTCTTTGATGACTTGATGTCTCTGTCTGTCACATAGATGCAGACACAAAGACACACATAGTAACACACACACACACACACACACACACACACACACACACACACACACACACACACACACACACACACACACACCCTGCAGTCACAGTCTGGCGTCCTGACAGGCTCTCTTTCAAAGGTTATGTGTCAATCTAATGTGACAACCATGATAAAGACTTTTAGATTCAGTCACACTCAGAATTCAAAATGGGAATTCCACCCCACATGAATCTTATGTCTCTTTCTATGCAAGACGTAACATTTTTCAACATTTTTGGGCTTAATATAAACTTCAAGAACAGCAAATGCAAAATAACTTAAACTTCATCAATAGTGTTGTGGTATGTGCTGCACAATTAAACACAGGCTGTTCAAAGACTTTAGTAGCGCTGCAATCAATCAAGCATGAATGATTGAAGGATGTATTTTTCTTACAATATTACAAAGATAATCAAGATGTCACTATTCTCACTTGCATCCATTATTTCATCCGCAGTCTGTGTCTATGTGTTCAGCTCTCATATTGTGGAGGTAAAAAGATTTTCAAGGCTGAGGGGAAGGTTTGTTTTAAATAAATGTCTTGTTTCTTGGAGCACAGAGGAAGTCTGAGAGCTTTGTCTTCCCTCCACTATGAAATGTATTTTGCTTTTTGTTGCTTCATTTGTGTTTTTACTGAGCATGATATGTGGCATCACTACTGGGAAGACAGTCCTAGCTTCAAATGCAAATCACACAAATGTGATGTGGAAACATGAAACCTTCTGTAAACATACACTGAGAGTGGAGACATCTTGTATCCAGCAGTTGGTGAAAAATATTTTCACATTAACAGATTCTGCATGAACATTTAACTCTGTTATTGAACTTTTATTAGACGCAAATGATTCAAAGCAGAGTATTTCTTAGTCTTAACATATGTCTGGAGAAGATCTTTAACTAATCACATAACTATGAACTCTCTTCTTTAACAGGCTCTACAAAATGCAGCGTGCCACAATAAAGGCTTACAACCAGAAGTCACTAAAAGCACAGCCTTTAATCACAATATAAAATGAGTAAAACATAAATTTGACTTCTTTGCAAACATTCCCCTTGATTTATTAAACAGTTGACAGCAAATATCAGGTGAAGGGGGTGGGAGGATTTATATGCAATAAAAGGTAGAGGAGGGTTTCTAATGAGCTTCAAATGCTCTGTTTGATTTTCTTTTTACTGAACCCGCCTGTCTGGTGCCTGCTTGTGTCTGGTTTCATGTAAATACCATTATTTGTTTAAAATGCAAAATTCAGCCATAAAATTTGAGATTCAAAGCTGGTTGGTGGATGGAGAGAGGGAGGATTTACATGGTGGGGGTACACTTTGCATGCTTCAGCAAACAAGTGACTTTAGATAGTAGATAGTTTTTATTATATTTCAGGCTGAGCAGCAGATATCCCAAAACCTTCAAGCAAAATAGAAACTATACGGCCACGGCCAACACACTACTACCCTGCAGTCTTGTCTCAATCACAACGTAGGAGGACATTTCAGGACAAGCGAAGAAAAAAAAGCCTTGTAATATTTTATGGTGAATCAAAATCCTGTGGTCTGTGTTGTTGGGATTTTTTTTACAAGCAGTGCTCTGCCTCCGTTAGACCTTTGTGTGACACACATCCCGCTCTCATCCTCCCTCCTCTGTCTCCCACACACACATAAACCTGCCTGGAAAAACACAGGCTGTTTTCATGCAACTGTCAGATATGTTTGAAGCAAACATCTGAAACATAACAGACAGAAAATATGTTCTAGATGTTTTTCTGTCAGCTGAAGTGAGTTAATGTCAAAAACGTGGTTTTAATAGGAGATTATACTTCTCCTACTTTATTAAATACCAAATCCAATAATGAGCAAATATAGCTGATAATGATACCCTAAACTTTGAATTATTGTAACATGTAACTATAAAAGCTAGCTAATGATATAATTATATAGTTCCTTATTTGGCTTTGGATGTAATACTATGAACTGTGTTCATGTGCAACTAAATCAAACTATTAAACTAAAAGAATTTTCATGGTTAGGTTTAGGTGCTGGTGGTTAAATTTAGGGAAAGATCATGGTCTTGGTTCAATACAGACTAAATTAACATTAATATAACATTTAAACATATTTATCTTGCACTAACTTTAGGACTTGAGATGCAAAACCTGATCTCTGGTGTCAGAGTCCTTGTATGTAGTCCTTGTAATTGGTATGCTCAACTTCCACCTCCTCCCTCAAGTTTAAGAGTGATATATAAACTGAACGATATAGTGCTTCATTCATTCGAAAACATGTTACCTGTGAGCATAATTCAGGCATGTTTGCCAATGCAACATAATTGGGCAAACTATTTAGCTGTACATGATCATTAACGACACAGGGTTGATTTAATCCTTTTGCTCTTGTGTTTTGGTTTTAGAAAGACAGTAAGAAAGACATCACCTTTACAACTCTTTTAATACCAAGTATCACTGTAATTAAAACCATGTACACCACTTTGGCATGTGGAGAAATCCGAGGCTCAACAATCATGCTGTGCAGAGTTATGGTTGCTAAGCTGGAATTGGATTCAAGAGGTCTTCAGAGAACGCTCAATTTAATATAGTTTCAGCGTAATTTCTTCAATAGAAAACAAACATTTAAGACTCCAAGGCAAGTGTGGTGACGTCTTTCAGGAACACGCACAGTGACTGTCCATACATCAGCTGCAATGACAACAGCTTATTCCATAACATGTGGAATGGCTTTGTTTGCGACACACTGAAAAAGCTTCTTGTTCCTGGAGTTAAAAATGGAGAGTCTATATTTTAGGACAGTCAGAGGTGGGTGGTTTGTCCCGGCTTGGCTTGGCACGGCTCAGCCCAGCTCAGGAGGCCCTTTGGGACTGGCCTTATTTATTTGAACAGCAGGCAGTAATGTGGCGAGCTGCAGCCCAGGAGACTGACCAGGAATGTGGCTGAAGGTCTCATCTGGCCTCATCAAAAGACGACTGTGAGCCTCTCTGCTGTCTCCTCTCCTGAAAAAAACCAACTACACTGAGATTACTGCTGGACCTGTCAGACCTCCCAGGACCACAGTGATTCAAGTCCAATAACTGACACAAGAAACAGCTAGAGAGATCTGGTCCAACTCCAAATAAAACTGATTAGTGGCGATGACTTGGTTTTTACATTGCTCTCTTTATTCACCGTGACATTGATGGTCTTGAACAAATATTAAGAAAAAAATGTCTCAAACCACTCCTGCAGTATAATTTACTCAATCCTAGATTTGAGTGGTCAATTTTGAAGTTTCTCCAGGTTTTAATCTTATTAAGGATATTATAGAAGCTGGATATTAATGTCATTGCACATTTCTAACATTATCCAGCTTTCTAAAAGTCTATATTTGTGTCATTGAACATCCCAGACAAGATCTGCCATTTCTGTACTGAGGAGCAGATATTTCAGACACATAATTATTTATGCCCCACCTGGAGACTTTCCACAACACTTCTTTTAACCTCATGTCACATTATCTGTCACGTCCCAATTATATTTTTGCAATAACCATAAAAATGTTTAGAATATGCTGCTGTGGCCACCATGACCCACTTAAACATCAAGCAAAGCATTTTTTTTTTACCTCAAGGTATTTAAAGACCTGGGGTTGGGTTTGATTTATCTTGTCAGACAGTCTAAATAAAACCCACAAAATGCAAAACATGACATTTACAAGGCAGTAAATAACACTTTCCACACTTAACAGCACACATCAAAAGTGGCTAGTTTGTCTAAAAAATAAATAAATAAAAAATAGTCTTTTGATGAGGTGTTTCATTTTTTTAAATCACCACTCCTTTCTGCTTCTCTCTCACCTTCTGCTGATCTTCAGATTTTCAAAAAGTCATATTAATTTTTTTCTGTTCTAGACAATCAGCAACAGTAATTAGTTAAAAAAAAACAAAATATAACGACAACAACACTACTGTAATGTATTATAGCCAGGTCTTTGTGATGGAGATAGTTTTGTCTTTCAAATGTAATGATTGATTTCTAGTTCTCCAACCTCAGGATTTACCGAAGGGCTACAAAATTGTTCTCATGTAACTTTGACGAGACAACATGGAAAATGCATCATCCCGTGGCAGCAGTGCTGGGCAATGAAATACCAAATTAATGTTAGAAGCAAAAATAACAAGAAACCACATATGCTGCAAACATGAGGGTTTACAGCCACGTTTGTGGCTTTATGCTGCTGTACTTAACAGCACTGTAGTCGATGCTTATAGTCAGTCTGCTTACATGAACTAAAATTTAGATGTAATCACAATGAATGGTAATGCTAACATGCTTATGTTTAATATGTGAGCATGAGCTAAACAAAACTAAGTCATTAGTTTTGCAGAAGCTGATGCTTTCTTGATGGCATTTTTTCCAGTGTCCTTTAGCCATCAGTCACATTATACTTCAAGTTACATCCGTGTCGACTTCAGCCTCGAGCTGTGATTGTTTCAAAGGAAGAGGATGAGTCAAGGGATTACCAAAGTCATTCATGTGCATCATCTGGGAATCAAGAATGTCTTTGCAACATTTTGTGGCAATCCATTTGATTATTTCACAGGTTTTGTGAAAGCTTTGACCTAACTGATCATGCTGGAGGGAAAGTCAGTCTGTTGCTGTCAAAGAATCCTTCATCATTTCTCCTTGCGTTTTCACTGCTGACAATCAGCTACCCTTTTCATATAATGACGCTGTAGGGATTTCATGTTGAGTGACGCACTACAATGAGTTCCAGTGGAATTGTGTACAAATAAAACAGTGTGTTTAAGCGTTACAGGGAGCCCAGTGTTTTGGGGAGTCCAGGCAGCCCTCTGCTCAGCTTCTGACATCCTGCTCTTCCTCTGCCCTCACCTTTTAATTGGTCTGAGCGGCCGCCAGCTTGTCAGGACGTCCCGGCGCTGCATGACGCCTGTGTTTCCTCCCTTATGACTCAGACAGAAAGGCCTCTGTGTGCTTCTGTTTCCATGCTGTGCAACAGCAAGACATAATTTACCTCCTCTGTTAATTTCTATTGTCAGTTATGAGTTTATAAATGTCTGCACCAGCAAGAAGTGTCCAATTTTAGCTACAGTAAGCAATGAAGTCAGACAGTGTGAAAAAAAAGTTATGCTTCATTTTCTGCTATTTTAGGTCTTGCTTTCCTGTGTGTAGGCTGTTATACTCTTCTGGGCAGCCAGAATCTTGTAAATTTCTTATCTTGTCAACCCTGTCAGCTAAGAGTTCATGTTGAAACACGCACAAAAATAGTTAAGCTTTAGCACATAATATTGACTCAAAAGTGGAAAAAGTGCCTCTTTTGTACATATTGTTTCTGGATTACATATATTTCTTTTTTCCACTCAAACATGTAAAACAAGTCAGAATAGAAACATATTTATTTTTTACATTTACACTGATCCCTTTTAAAGTAATATGTTCTAAATGAGTAGTAGTCATATAATTTGATCAGGGCAAAATCTAAAATCATTTGTATTCAAGTTGTTCCCGTTGAAGACCTCCACACACCCACGTAATCATACGCATCTGAAATGAATGTGAAGGCCAAGCTTCAGAATGTAACACTTTTTCAGCGCTGCTTTTTCTGAGGTTTGTCCACATTTTGATTACAAATATCTGTCTTAAATAATAATAAACATCCATGATGAACCTTAAGCACAGAGTCACTACAGTATATCACACAGCAGACTTTTTTTTTTTTTATTGGAGATGCCTTAAAACCTGTTGATGATGCATTAGCAGCTGACAATGACTGAGCACATGTATAATGTTTACTTCATTATAATTAATCATTGCATGCTGCAATATCAAGAAAAATAAACAGACCTTGTTAAAACTGGAAAAAGTTACAGAGATGTCTCAATGAGGAAAACCTCACAGCACAAACATACAGTGGCTGAAGGTTTGATGACCACCAGCTGACCATGAGTCCACAAGGCCGCATCAGCCATTGTTTTTGTTCCTGTGACCTTTGGAAGCATTTGAAGAAGAAGTTGCATGATCTTCAGGTTCATGTTTTCTTTAAGTCTTACAGTCACAAACTTCTCTGTGCTTTATTAGTGGTGTAGCGCTGAAGCAGTTATGTAGCTCTCCCAAGTGCTGTAAGAAGACACATCACTTCCTCTTCCTTTGTTTTCATTACAAATGTTCTCTACCAGTTTTCTGTGTACATATTTCCCAGGGGAACCATCTTTTGAGAGGTTTTTAGTTTTGGGTTTGTAAAAAAATTGAGATTGAAAGTTTCTTCTTGACCTTGGATACAGCAGTTGACAAAACAACAACTTTACCACACAGTCTATCAGCAGCTGGTATGGAGCTTTCAATCATATCTAACCATCTTCATCAGCATGAAAGAACAGATTCAATTCATTCTATTTTTTCAAAGCACTTTCAGGACTCCTTGTTCATGTTGGCTTAAATAATGAGATGGCCTGGGAAAAAGCAGCTGACAAAATATTATAAAAGTCCTCTGTTCAGTACTTGCAGTCATAAAATATTCTGATAAAAAATAATTTCTTCAGTGTTAACCTTTTGTGAAGGGTAAATTCAGCATATTTTACCATTTAGAGCCATTTTTCTTTTTAATTGCTGAGTATATCCAATCATTTTAACTACTATTTTGGTCCTTTTCTGAGAACTGTACCAGATGGATAACATTTAGGAGGAATAAACAGTAGTACCTCTAACAGCAGCCAGTGAATGTTTCCCTGTGTTTGTGTTTTCCCCATTTCTTTGTCTCTGGATCATTAGTGTCTTCTGGAGGAGACCCTCAGTCGTCGTCTCCCCGTCTGTCTCTGTGTAGACTGACCCGTAGCTGTGTGGGCAGACGTTGGTCACAGCTTCAGCTTCCCGGTCACCGGGGCTCTCGCCAGACTGTCTCACCCCCACGGCGCTTGCCTGCAGCAGAGGGTTCATTTCAGAGATGTGAACTGAAACTCGTGTTTGGATGTAAATCTGAGTCTTACTGATCACAATTGCTCACATATTTATGTCTATAAGGATTTTTACTCAATCAGGTGCAGAATAAATTTAGGAGTCAAAGGCAACAGGATAATATTCCTGACAGCATTTTGTCTCTTTTTCACTTCTGACTGGTTGGAGGCAATTTCTTTAACTTCTGTAGGGTTGTGTTTTAAATTCTGGGGCTTTATTATTTATCAACTTCTGAAGTCCTCCTCACTGCTGCTAAAAGTTCCGAACTAAGAGTTTCCTCATACAGTCTATTCATAAAGCTGCTGTGAGCAATTTTTATTGCAGGACTGAGGCAACTCTTAATGCACCAGTGTATCCCAGTATACCAGTGCTGCTTGTCAGATGGTTGAATAGTTTCAGAAACCTCCTCCTCACACTCTTCTGATGTCAGCACTAGAGAGGCAGTGTCTGAAATTTTCTGTAACTTTCCAAAACTGACAATCTGACATTCACATCTACCTCTCAAACCCGAGATTGTTTAGGTAAGAAGGAGTCAGGGTTAGAACTTTTCCATTCAGGTTTTCTTTTTTCAGTTTTTACACAACTGTTTTTTTGTCACTTGTACTGTGATGCTATAAGTGCCTTCCAAAAAAAATGTCTCTTCGTTATGTTGATAAGAATGCAGACCTGGCTGTGCATTTTCTGTTGCTCATCAGTAGGATACTATTGTCAATTTTATTAGAAAGAGTTAAAAAAAAAACAATTTGGAGACTATTCTGATTGATTAGGGTTAATCGTTAGTATGACACCGGTCTTAAAGTCTGAATAGTACATAATAGTACAATAGTTTGATTGCATCTTTGAATTTACATTTTCAAACTTATTTTTTTTTGTTGAAGCTGACCTGACTGCTGTGTGAGAGTAGTGGGTCACTTTCTCTGCCCTCCTCCTCTTCCTCCTCCTCCTCCTCTGATCAGAACAGCTGGTCCTTGTCTTGTAGGTTTGTAGATAAAAGCAAAACAAAGCCAAGCAAACAGAGGGATGGACGCAGATTTGTCATCACTGGTACAAACACAACAATCTCCGGCATACCAAAGAGGTCAGAGTCACAAATGTTTATCTGATGTTATCAGAATCGCTACATGTCTGCACTAATATTGATGAATTTAAAGTCACATTCGTTAATATTTATTTTGTACTTATTTCCTCACTTAAGTAGTGTTTTGAATTGTGAATTGTGTTTTTGTCTGCTTTGTATGATTGTCATGTGACCACAGGTATCTCATTGTAATGTCATGATCTTGGATGTGAAAATGTGAAGAGCTGAGAATTAGATGAGCAGATGAATTAATTAGCTTAGCATAAAGACTGATAGCAGAGGAAAACTGCTAGCCTGGCTCTAAAAAATATTCTTACCAGCATTTGTTAAGATAACAAAATCATTGCTGTTTGCCAAAAAAATCACTTCCAGCAACCCCAAATTGTTGTTTTTACATTTCTATTTGTGGATGAATTAAAAAGGGTATGTGTTAATTAACAAACTTTAGACTTTTCTGCAATAGAGCAGATTGCTGTATTTCAAACTATTCCTTCAATAAACACATATGACCCTCATAAACCGTATTTGTAAATGTATTCACATTAGTCTGGGCATGGCCTTATTAGTGGCAGCAGTTGTTTTCATTTGAGAGAGACTTAGAGGCTCCAGTTGTTTCGCCTACATCTGCGTGTACGACAGTGCTGCCAGTTTGTTTTAATTAACCTCCTACTGGGATCCTCTCTGGTCTCGAATGTAGAGGCTGCTGCCCACTTCTCCTCAGAGGGAGGAGGGAAGGGAATGTTCCCAGACAGGATCTCCTCAGGATCAACAGGGAAACAATGATCTGTACTTGTACCCTCACAAACACAACCATACTATAGGTAAAACCACACTGTTGGTCCACACACTCCTCTGTTCTTCATCTGACAGAAACATGATGTTTTAAGTATATGTGTATCAGAAAACATTGTTTGAAGAGCAAAAACCTAAACAAAAATCAAATGTTCTTCTTCAAGGATCAGTCACAGTCAACTTTCTTCACTGGTTCACGGCAGGGTGGGACTCCCGCGGACCCTTATCTCCTGGACACACATGACTCTGCTCCAACATGTTTGACTGACTGAGGGCATGTAAACAAAGTGTTGATTGCAGTATTTACATTCAAGAATGTTAAACGTGTTTGTTTGCCAAAGAGTTTCCCATCAGGATGGTAGAATCACATTGATCACTGATGCTATGTCTCTTAATTTATCTTTTTGTCATTTAGAGATAGGTTGCTGTTCATTGTGGCTCAGTTCAGACATGGAGCCACATTTTTTCTGAAAGAGTCGGATTCAACAACCAACAACCTGATATTTTGCAGCTATAATTTGCCATGTTAACCAAATTAAATGACAGTTAGCTTGTTGATAAAGTTATCTTAGTGTTGCTGGAGCTTTGACTTCCTTCTCCATTCATCTACTCCATGGAAGTAGGTGAAGTTGTGGATTAATTACAGGATATTTCATTAAAGACCGTGAAGGTGAATCTTTTGGTGGCAATAGGAGAAAAGTCAGAGGCTCATGCAGACTGGTGGGATTGATGGTTTGGGAACCATGAATGACTGAACCAAGTTTCGTGGCAGTACAATAGAGAGCTGAAGTCATGATGTTATGTGCCGGCTAGCGTGTGTAACTGTAATATAACCTCTTCAACATTTCTTTCATCTGTCTTTCTAAAATCTACCACAGCTGTTGCTTTAAGAAATTATTATTTGGTTTTGTACATATCCTCAAAACTCAGCGCTTTCTTCTAAAGTCTTCTAAAGTTTTTTTTCCTCCCCACTTGTTGAAATCTCGCTTCTCTCTGTCTTCTTGTTATTACAGACAGACTTGCTCATGATCTCGCCTTTTCTGTTTACCCCACAAACATTTAGGGCTTATGGGAAACAGTGTTTGTTAAAGGCAACTAAAAACATAAATATTGACTAAACAGTGATATGAGATCAT
>JANJYP010093850.1:0-12246 GCA_024605115.1 Rastrelliger brachysoma | reverse complement strand
GGATGCATGGCCTTGGGTTGCAAGTGGAGGGTGGGTGTGTGTGTGTGTGTATGTGGGGGGAGGGAGGGGGTAGTGGGCGGGCAGGCGGGGCACAGGCTGATGCGGAGGCGCGGGTTAAAAAAAGCAGAGCCTGGGGTTTGGTGGGCGGAGTGGTGCATGTTTTTTTCCCCCCTTTTCCTCTTTGCTGGCTTGTTTTCTCAGTAAGGACACTGCGATCTGTTGACGTTGATGGGATGAGTGCAGACAGGGTACAGGGAGCACGGCTTGTCTTTTCTAGTGCTTGCATAGTGTGCATCATATCCAGCTGCAGTTTGGCTAAACCTCTAATTAATTAATTTGAGTGCCTATCTGGACCACTGGGAATTGATCAGCAGTCATCTTATCAGTGACAAAAGTGTTAACTACTTTTCACAAGGAAGGGAAAACATTCATCCATCCATCCGCCACTTACAGCTCAACATGTAGTCGAACACGATTTCAGGCACACACTCCTTTTCAGTAGTTTGAAAACAGTTTAAAACCATGGTTATAGGTATTTTTTTTAGCTCCTGTAAAGTCTATATTGAATTTAAAGCAGTTCAATTTACTTGAACACTTGTTGGAAATTTCAGTCACAGAGTTACTGAATGTCAACATGAGTTCAAAAAACCTCTTCTGAGTCTTAAAAATGCTTTGATTTCTTGTTTTGACAGATAAGTACTGTGATTTGGTTATACAAATTGTCCTCTGATACAAGCAGTACTCAGAGATGGAGCTAATATGGCTGCAGAAACAGATCTAATTTTGATCAAACGACCAATTGGCATCCTTATTGGAATCAAGCTTGTTTGTAGTAATTTCTGATGATCTATTTTGGTTTGCATGCCTTCATGTGTGATCATGAAGAAAAGGGGAGAGGAGACAGTAACAAGCCTTTGTCCACAGGCACACCAAGCACACACAAAGGCATCCCACTAGGAAAGGTCCCGGACATATCTGTTCACATACCTCCATTATTGCTCTCTGAAACATGAATGATTTGATTATTTGATGACAGCTATTTCTTAAATCTGTTTCGGCACCATATGTGTCTAATATGCAGTTCGCCCGCCATATGAATGCTTTGCCCTGGGGTCTGTGAGAGGCCAGTGCAGTTTTCAAACCTGGAGGGAGGATTGGCTTGTGAACTCAGACAAGCATGCTGCACTGTGCAAAAGCGCAGCGGACTGAATTCAAGTGCATGTTCAAGGAACAAGCTTCGTATTGCTATGCATCTCGTGTTCTCTCTCTCTCTTTTTTTATTATGAATTAATAATCCTGCTTAAGGCTATACGTGCTGTTTTTAAATATCTTGGGTTCAGCCAAACCAACCAAATCAAGCAGAATAAAGCTATGGAAAGACTCTTTCATTATTTCCATTGCCTTCCTGAGGAAGTATTCTTGTTATCATAATTGGTTCCCCAGTTTTTTTTCCTTGCAGGAATTTTAAAACATGAGAATGCTTCACAACTCAAACTAAGTTTAACCAGTTTTGCAACCTGTGTCTCATCACTGTAATTGGCTCTTTAGTTGATCTAACTGGATGACAGTGATGTCCTGCATGGCAGATTTATCCATAATAATATCCAGACTTCAAATTAATTTGATTAATTCCTACTTCTTACAGAATGTATTGTAATAATTATTCCTTATACAGACAAATGTACAAATATAACACCTTGGTGATTGAATATTTTCACATTTTATATTTCATTGCATTTTTATTCCATTTATTCTGGTTTTCAGTAAAAAGCAACTAAGTATTGTGAAAATTTCAAAAAAACATTGACTGACAGGCAAATTCTAAATTTCCTGTCTCAATGTTCTGTAAGTGAGGGTTACAAAGGTCTGCTATGCTTTTTCACATGTACCACAGCAAGTGTTCAAATCATCCCTATGTACAAATACAATTTGAACTTGAAGTGTCATAGTGTTACTCATACATAGATATTTAACTGTGAGAAGCACCAGAAAACCAGATAATATTTAAATAATGCAACTGATTCATTAATGAATTATGTTTTTATGTTCTTGAGTGTATATATATATGTATTGCTTTTTGACTTTATAAGTCACTGCCAGTCAGTGCAGATGAAGGTCATGAAGGTCAGAACATAGAGGCCACAGTGAGTTTCTAATTCTAATGAGGGCCCTGTATAAGGAGTGTCCGTCACTGCATCTCATTCACACCTCGTTTAAGTAGCAACCTGACGGCTCAGCATTGGAAATCACTCGACTGCAGGGATATCAAATAACTTGTCAAAAGAAAAACAGAATCCTACTGAACTGGAAACTGAAAGGCTTGCCTCTAAGTAATGCAAATGACCTCAGGAGCAGTCAGAATCATGTAAACACATTCATCCCTATTGAAGTGTGCCATACAGTGGAGGTAATTGTATAGTGGTATGGACAGATTGCCGCAATAATTAAGAAATTGCAAGGCAAATGGGCTATTTTGATTATTTTTCTGCTCTCTCAAAGAACTTTTCCAACAATTGAAAGATACTGGCCTTGCTAATTCTCCATTTTTGAATAAAATCAATTTGTGAGCTATGAAGGATGTCATACTGTGGTCTTGGGATACAAGTCTTCCTTTATCTAACTGCAAATAAGGTGCACTACTGCTTCAAGGTTGTGCCACAACAAAATTTCCAGTGGAAAAAAACTACAAGGGCACATTCAGATACTTTTAAAAAAATTTTTTTTAGAATATTTTTAAAATTATTTTTTAAACATAAATAGACATGGGGCAAAGAAAAAAAGGGGGGGTTTAAAAGTAAAACAAATATAATAGGGTGTAAACCATCATATCATATTGTCCTCATAAACTTGCTCACACTAATGCTTTCTTCAGATTCAGCTGGGCAAAACTATACGATCTGCTGGTGAAGTCCTGCTTACGTCTCTATATGTAGTTTTGTCCTGTAGTTGACTCAAGGTGTCTCAACTTACACATGGTGGTTGTGAGAGGTTCAGGGTTTGCTTGCTTGCATTCTTTCTGGACATTTAGCCCTGTTAATAACCTTTCTTCCACGCCAAATCACCCTTCTCTTCAAATATTTAGACCTGAACCCCTGACATCCCCTGCACTTTAATTGATATACTGTGCATCCCCTACTGGAGACTGGTATGGAGTAGGAGGAAACTGGTAAACTGGTGTAAATAGAAGAACAAAAAGCTGCAGCATTTATCTTCTTCTTCTGCGTTGCTGGTGTCGTACTGAATGTCCCTGCTCCCTCAGATCTCTGCCGAACAGACAGCGTCGTCAGCTGTGTGCCCTAACTAGACGTACAGTTATGGTTGACTTCATTCCTCTCAGGTCTTCTCAGTAAAGCGGAATACAAAGAGTGAATTTATTTGTGTAGGAACCTCACTTTAGATGTGATGAGGAAACATGATAAGCACTTTAAAATCGGTCTGGTTGTTCATCCGACGTGTAAGAAATAAACATGCAACCAAAGAAAAACTCAGATGTGAACAAGACCAAAATCACCAGCAGGAATTAATACGCTGCTTTTTTTTTTTTTTTTTTTTTGACGCAGACTTTCATTTGGATCATCGGCTTGTCTGTGACTGTTTCACATTGCTTATTACTGTGGGGAAGTGAAGCGTGTAAATTCATCCCTCCAATAACCTCTGAGCCATACGAAAGCTGTTATGTTTGGAACAGAGCACAGCACGAGCGCCACTATGCTATCTCACGGCAGGTTATTTTACTTTGCTGACTAGATAATACAATGACATTCATTTAGTGGACTTTAAAGCACGTTTGTACATGATGCCTTTTGAGTACCTAGGGAGGCATACCATCTTTAAAATGACTTCTCATTGTAATCAACTACTGTCACCCACCTACATTCACTTATTAATCAGGATTTGGAGTCACCCACTACCAGGTTTATTAAATGTTTATTTCATCTTTTGAAACCTGGTGAACACCTCTGAAGTCAAAACCAGTTGTTTTTTAGTAAAATGAACCATCTTTTTGAATCAAAGTTTTTAACTGAATCTTTGTTTTGGTTTTTGTTTTTGCTCCATGAGTGCCTGAAATTTGTTTTTTCCCTCTTCTTCAACAGCACCTGTGTTTGTCTTGACCTTTAAATGATAGACAGTCCTTGAGCACACCACTACTCTTTTTCACAAGTTTCAAAAAATAGTAATTTAAGAGGTATTGTGTTTTCATATTAACAGCTAGATTTTCTGTACGTGATGTGAAAATGGCCGGAAAAAAGCATGTGGCGTGTGGGGAATGCCATACAATATATCCCAGTCAGTCATACATTAGATCCACTTCAAGATGGACTATCCCTTCAAGGTGATTCTATTATTTTCTTCGTGATTGCCTGTATGACAGTGAATGGTTCTGAAGCATTTGATTTATCCGCCAAGGGAATGCAAGATGATGTAAATATCTACTGAGACCAGGAAACCAGTTGCCCGTCTCTCTGGAGAGACAAGGTCAGACACTGTGGGCCTGATTTACTAAATTTTTGCATGTGCATCACCCGCAGATGTACTAATGTGGCACACTGAGGTTTGCTTCTTTCAAATGTGCAAGATGGAACGCACTGTCCATTTAGTATATTTGTCATAATGAATAAGTAATATGGGGCATTTTAACCCCAGTGTACAAGTAGGCTATTTAACACATGCATTGCAATTTACAGTACAAAACTCATAGGTGATTTCGTGGACACTAACTGAATCTATAATACCTTTGAAGGGCAGATATTAAATTCTATTTTGCGCTTGCAGCTTTCTGTTCGTCCAACCCTCCACTAAGACAGGCAAAACCTTAATTTAAATACTGTTGTCTCCACCCCGTTGCACCTGCTTTCAGTTATTCTCAGTTGATCACCTACAAAACATACGCAATAGATGCACTGTGCATGTAATTTAGTACCCTTTACTTGCAACCTTACTAAACCAGGTCCTATGAGTCTTACAAAGGCCTAAAATTCATCTAAGACTTTCCCTTTATCTTACTATTAAACTCTAAAAGTACAAATTCATGGTGCAGAGTTTACAGAGCTTAATGTTGTAAAGAATCTGTATTTTGTATTGTGAGTTAAAGGTGCTTCATTTTTAGTGTGTTTAAATGTGTTTATGTGGTGAACTGTCTGTCACCACATTATAGCCTGATCCTAAACATTTATTTGCCCCTAAAGGCAAAAACAGGTCACAGTGTCAAAATGCTCATTTGAAGCTAAAGGCCTGGTTTTATTTTCACACTTTCCCACGTGCTGGTTAATTGACCATAATTGCCAAATTAGCTGGTCAGTAATTTAAGTTTAATTATTCATGTTTTTTCCTCATTTCCTTCCTTCACTTCCCTCCATATTGTTAGACATGAAGACAGGGCCTGTTAGGATTGTCATGTTCAATGAAGAGGACTGAGATGGGACCCAATTAATATCATGAGCTGAACCCTCAAAGAGAAGAGAAAAAAAAAGTAAGCCTAACGGGGACATTTCCTCAGGACATAATTGAATCTGATTACATCAGTTTTAATTTGAGCATGCTGCCCCGAGGCTGTAAGTTTGTCTTGGAGGTAAATGTCCTAAATTACTAAACACCCTTTTATCCTAAATAACTCACCTGTAAATGCCTAGGATAATGTTTGCTCTCTACAACTTCAACTGGCACAGCAGGCCACTACTGAATTGGTGTCAGACACATGAAAGTTGTGGATGTACTCCTTAAAAGATGTTGAAAAATTATAATTCTCATTAATTTGACCTATTTTAAGACCAGAGACTGTTTGAACCATTAAGACATTCTTAAAACTGTAGTCCACTGAAATATTCTAACAATCACCAATTTAAAGGGCTGATTTACACAATTCACAAAACAAAAGAACATCTCAAGTACCAACACTGGTACAGTGTATAGACACAGATTTTTCTGGTTTNAAACTGTAGTCCACTGAAATATTCTAACAATCACCAATTTAAAGGGCTGATTTACACAATTCACAAAACAAAAGAACATCTCAAGTACCAACACTGGTACAATGTATAGACACAGATTTTTCTGGTTATATTTGTCTGTGTTTTGGGACTTCTGCTGCCAGAGGCATCTGCCATCTGTGGACTAGCCTGAGTAATGCTGCAGAATAATACATTACGAATACAAATTTCCATACATCTCCACTGTAGCTACTGCTGTGGTAGCTGAAGTCTCATGATGGACATTTCAAAATCCTGGCTAACAAAACAAAAACTATGGATGGATATCACCAAAGGTAAATTAAAAAATGCCCTAAGTTGCAGCATGACTTTACACGAGTGAGGAAAATTTGATTGGCTGTTATCGAGTAGGTGGGATGATCAATTTTTGGGGAGGGACACTGAATGTTTGGATTGGAATTTGATTGGGCACGAGTGTGTTTAGCAGATGTTTATTATGCGACAACGGTAGACATTTGATTGACAGGTGACAGAACAGAATATACTGTACAAGGTGATGCACAATTTGTTGACCTGCATTATTCTACATGAAAAAGAAACAAAACACTTTCAACCCGGATTTTTTCAAAAGTAGAATTTTGCAAAATTTTTGGACCACATCGTCTGATGGATGAGTAGTTATTCTGATCTTTAAAGCCATAGTGGAATGAAATTCATTTTTCATTTCTGAATGACTTAAAGTTCCTAAAAATAGTCTGGAGTCTGAATATACAGCAAGAGTGTTTGAATACAAAGTCAAACATTTTATGGACATTACTATGAATGCTAACAATACAAAGTCCTTAATCTATTTTCCGCACCTTGCCTGCATTGAGTGTTAACGGTGGCTGAATTCCTTTCGGCTATCCTCATCACACCTGGAGTGCTCAGAGGAAACTTTACTCACACAGACACTAGAGAGAACACATAAACTCCACACTCACTGGATACAGACTGAGATTCAAAGCAATGACCTTCTTATTGTACATATAAATGTAAAATGTAAATGTGTTACTTTAAACCTTGCACATGCACCATCAAATACCATGAAGTGCGCCCATAAAAACCCACGTGGATTCAGTGAATTGAAGTGTGTATGAATACTTTTCTACTGGGTTTCCAGGTCTGAAAAGCTCTCTCATCTCCTCACCCTCCCACCTTTCACTCTGTCTGTCACTCTGATAGCTTAATAGCTCTTCTCTTCCCTGGTAGTCCTACGAGGATCTCTGCACCGTGGACCTTCGGTTCACATTACTCATGGCTAGTCCAGACTATTGAAATTGTAACCTTATGATCCTCCAGGCCAAACTTAATGGGACACCAGAGTCCCAACCCGCCCCAACCAGCCCACTGGATTAGTGCTACTCGGATCCGATCACATCCAGGCCCGTCACAGAGGCCCTTCAGACCAACTAACTGCAAATCTGAGGCGGCACCTCTGTGCCCAGGACCTGCCTGAGTTTACCCATAGCCTCAGGTCATGTGGCCTTACTGACCAGCCTTCATGCCCTCAGGGAAGTGAAAGAGCAGTGGCAGAGAGTCAGAGAATGGCTGACCGACCCAGAAAGACCAGCATGGTCAGACACATGACGGTCACATGATGACCCCTCCCTGTTTTCAGTGGACAAAGATCTTGACTAAAGAACATCTGGAGGGCATCGCTGTAAGCAGAAAGGGGAGGGTCTTTGTTTCATGTAGGGCTAGTGAACAGAGGAAGAGGACGGAGGAATGTAAGAAAAGTGAGAGAGAGAAATAGAATAGGACAAATAAAAAGAGAGATAGAGAGAGATGTGGGTCTTGGTTGTGTTCCAGCGGAGGGGATCTCAAATGCAACTTTTTCTACACATTTCTATTTTTCTGCACTGCTTCTTTCAGCTTTTTACTTACCATTGCTACACCACGCTGCATCAAGCATTCCCCTCTAGCACATAGATATAAACACTCAAATCTCATAACCATTTTTGAGACTCTGGCTACTTGATTTCAGACACCAGTCAGCAAAAACAGGCTTGTTAATTCTAGATGGTGCATAATTCATTGTAGTGACTTAAAATAAGAACGCTGTGTGATGAACTACATATATGATAATGCTGAAAGACCTGAGTTTAATGCTGTATGTCCCAGATGAAAAGTAAGCTGAATATCACTACAGCCTTTTACACTCACTTTTATTCCCACTGTTTGAGCATCCACAGCTTGACATAAGACAGTTCAAAGAATGGTCAACAACAGCGCTGACTTTCTTTTTTTTTTTTTTTTTTTAAATAAATATGTAGCCTACGTACTTTGCAAGCCCACGCTGAGATAACATCAATGACATCTCTGGCTTTATTTTTAGAAAGACCACAGAAGACATTACACAACTGTTCGGCTGATTAGTCGTCCTCAAGTTTGCAGCTACAGTATGTAACAATATCTCTGTTTGTATTTACCATAAAGACATCTGCAGATATCCAGAATATTCACACAGCCACATACTGCATGTATCAATATATACAGCTGGCAGAAGTTGGTGTTTTGGTAGTTGTATTTGATTTATACTTTTTTTTTGTCTGAACATCTGTCCATTTCACTGGCCTTCAAGATAACCTGTCTGTGAAGCTGAGCAATCGCATCCACAAGACATGTAACACCATAAATAACCAGCGTATGGTTCTGAACACAGGCTCATTGTACAAATAAGGACGAATCAGAATAAGAGAGAGAGAGAGAGAAGATATACTGATAGAGAATGGAGACAGAGAGGAAGAGAGAGACAGAAGGAGACACGGCTGAGGCTCTTCGATGTGCTTGAGAGGAAACAGAGGCAGATATCTGAGCCTAATCGTAAAACCCACTTAAAGAACAGCGTCAAAAGAATTAGGTCCATAACATCAGAGCTCAGCATAATGGAAGCCAACAAGTTGACAGGGAACTAGTGAATTTGTGGTGGGCACACAGCGGCTGAGATATCCGGCAAAACTTGTATGTTGACTAGTCTTTTATCTGATTGGATTACTGTTACTTAGCCCATACGCAGCCAAGCACGAGTAACGCAAAGCTCTTTTTTTAGATTGACGCCTGCCCGCCATGCCCTCTCTCTCTTGTTTTGTTTAAGACCCTGGTGGGTGGAGGTGATGGATGGATGTAGACTTAGTGACCTATATGAAGGACATTTCCACACTCATCATTTAAAGGATGTATAGGCCTCATTTGGAACATACAGGACTATTATATCTCTGATTTCAGTGCCTTGAGGCTGATGCGAGGGCCACGTTGGTACCAATCAACATGAGGGTTAAATGCATTAGTGAGCTGATGCATAACATTTTAAAAGCTACTCTAGCAGATCAATGTTGTGCGTCATCTGAGTCATGCTGGCCAACATGTTTATTCACAAGCAGCGTACAATTGTCTACATTTAGTGGGTTTCAGTATTTTTTAATGCATCCAAACAACACTCACTCGGGAAAATACTATTGATAAGAGCACCTGCAGTTAGAGAACCAGCTCAAAATAAATAGATTTTTTAAAAAACAGACATGTTTGAGATTACACTCGATACGTTCACTGCTGCAACCTTTCATTTGGAACACACTCCCACCTTTCAGTAGATAAAGCTTTTCTTTTTAAAAGCCCACCTCCCTATTCATTCTCTTTGTCATTGTGAGACAACATGGTGATGCTAGACTGTGTTTTCAATTAGGTTGCTCGCTGTTTACAGGTATTGTGCTTGGGGCTGTTGGGCAAGCGTAGCCTGGCCTCCAGGCCATTGTGCCTGCTGACAATAGATAATGAGCTATCCACCCATATGCAGACAGCAGAAGACGGGCACACTTATACACACATACATACACACACACACACAGACGCACACACAGAGAATATGATTTTTACTAAGATAGGGAAACAAATACTGAGTTTTGTCTGCCTCAGTTGTCAATCTGTGTTGTTTGTGTAACCTCCATAACAATAGACAAATTAAAGGTTAATATTACAGTGTTCAAAACATCCTTAGAAGATGCTAGGTGCCTGCAGAAAGGGTCAAAATTCATTTTAAAGTCAAAGAGATATAAAATATAAGAAAAAAAAGAGAAAAAGGAGAATTATAATCATGGATGTATTATAAAATCTGCCTGTTGTCCAATAAGCACTTTCCTCATTATAATAAAATAATCCTTGAACTTCTGCTCCACGAGGTTTTATTAGTTGTAAAACTTTCTTCGAGTTGAGAAAAGTCATTCAGTGGTGACAATGTCTATGGGCCACATTGTAACCCGCATGGGAGAACAGTACTGCACATATTTAGTGGGCATTAACAAAAACTGAAGGGTGGACAATTTCATTTCTTTTCATTGGTTTTTTTTTTTCATACCAGAGTAAGAAAGAAGAAGAGAAAGAGGGAGGCTTGAGTGACTTAGAGAGTAAATGAAGAGAGGGAGCGACACTTGCAAGAACACAATAGATAACCAGAGAAACATTTAGAACATGGCAAAATAATAAGAAAATAAGAAAATATGGACAAAGGGTAGAGTTTCTATAGATGGATACACCACCACAAACTTCTAGTAGGTCATAAGTGATTTATTTTTTTTTTTAAAGAGTATGTCCTTAAGATACTGGTAACTATTAAATTGATTTTTGACCTATTTTACTATAACAAGTAGTTACAATTCATATATCTTTTTTTTTTTTTTTTTTGCGATGAAATTGTGACCCGAGCTACTTCATCTGAGCGCTTGTGTGGGATTTGGGTTTGGAGTGGAGGAAAGCATGGAGCATTCAACACAAGGTCAAGAACCTGATCTGGTGCACTGAAGAGGCCTGCGAGACATTCAATGAAAAATACAGCAGATAATTGAAAAAAAACAACCAACTTCTGCAGACTGGAGATTTGCAAGTTACAAATATTGATACAAAACTCCTTTTTTAGGTGAGTTATTGTTAAATAATTAGTGAAATATTCATCTATGACAGAGTTCTGGAGTAGTGCCAGGAGGAGTTTGATGTGTTGGAGAACAGAAAGTGTACAGTAGCTGAAAAGATTTTTTTAATATTGTTTGAATATTTAGCTGATTTTGCTAATAACTCAACTATTTCAGAAGTTTCCTCATCCCCATAAATCAGTCAGACGCAATACATTAGAAAAATATCACAGTCACAGCTGATAGAGATATAGAGATAGAGTCAGTGTGCAGTCTTTAAGAAAGATTTTAAGTCCCCCAACTTCATGAAATCACAACTTGAACGCCCCTTTAACATACAACCATTAAGCATCTGCCAAAAAAAAAAAAAAAAAAAGAAAGAAACTGGCCTCAAACCCCCAGGCATTCAAAATTTGTCATTTAGAATGGAAAGGATGCTTTAGAGTAACCGTGACATTTTGATCAAAAAGAAAAAAAAAACAGTCTTTAATCTGTCCGTCAGGTGGACAAACTCACATGGACCCTTGAGCGGTTAAGGAGATAACACAGCAAACGGATTTACATGCCGCAACTGAAGAAAAAAAAAGGGGGCCACCTTGTTCATCAGGGCCACATGAAAGAGAACCTGGTTATTAATGCACAAGGAGAGCACTGGAGGCTGCATTACCATCACATGCACCTTTGCTGTCCTCATTTATAAACAGCAACACACACATTGAACATACACGGAGACGCACCGTAGTCACACAAGCCAAGAGGGACAAACTACTTTCTATACCCATAACAACCAGAAGCTGTTGTTGCCTCTCACAATTAATTAGGCAACTTATTGAGCTCAAGATGCAATATGCATGTTAATTTAATGGGTTATGTCTGCTTTCAGGAAAAAAAAGGGAAAATGCTTTGATGTTCACAAAACTTGGCAGTAAATCACTGGCGGCAAACAATTACAGAATTAATGAAGATCCAGAAAACAATAGTAGAGGCTATTGTTGTGAATACATGCATGTTAAATGTGATTTCAGCCAACAGTGCGCCTCTGAGTATATTCAGGCTTATTATCAGTGCTCTCTTACTGGTCTCGAGTGCATCAAGTGTCATGGTGGGCTTACCAGTCTTTGTCAATCAATCAATTCAATTTATCTTGGGACTACTTGTTAAAGATGAAATGTTGAACCATAAATAAATACAATTATACAAAACTGTATATGCAATTTTAAATAATATTACTAATCCCTAACATGTGGGTGCAAGATGCTAAGTCAGCTGTTTTGACAACTAAGGTTTGAGTCCTCATCACTGGTGACTTGACTGTACTGATCTAAGACCATAGATACTAAAAGAATAGAGGAGAGATATGTGCTGGTTAAACAAGT
>JANJYP010093826.1:0-11997 GCA_024605115.1 Rastrelliger brachysoma | reverse complement strand
TGTGTTCCCCCTAGATGTTGTGGAAAACTGGAAAGTGTGTTTCTGTCCCAGCTTGTGGGAGTGCTTTTGTGTATTGTGTGTGTCTTTACTGTGTCTGCATACTGTGTGTATTTAGACCAACCCTGTTTAGCTATGCCACTTTCTCATGTATTGGTTGCTTCATCTCCACACTTTTAAACTGGGATCCACGCTCCCAGCTGCATCTATCCGTGCTCAAGTCTACCATGGGCAGCCTCAGGCTGAGCCAGTGGCCCATGATCCTGGTCCACATGCTTCTAATGCAAACACAGCCTGTAAAGATGCAAGGAGTTAATTCTGTCTCCCAGAAGCTGAGACAACTCAATGAACAGGTAAGCTTGAATCAAATGTGTGTCTACATTTATAACAGATAACTTTTAATTAAAAAAATGTACTTAAAAAATTAAATTGTTAATCTATAGTCATATTGAACCTTTGAATGGTACAGAATATTAAAGCAGCCTATAATTGTGGCTATCTGACCATACTCACGAAGCTCTATTGGGTTTTATGTTTTTAGATGACTTACTTAATGTTTTTTATATTATGCTAACATAATAGCAGAGGCTAAACCGAAGTGTTTTCCACTGTAAACTAAATCTATGGATAGGCAGCAACATTTCTAAGCATTAATGTGCTATGTCAGCTAAAACCTAAAAACTTAGAGAAATGCTGCCTAGCTTAACTTCCTGCTCCCAGAGGTAACATCAGCACAGTAACATTGCTCACAATGATAATGGGAACATGATGATAATAGTCTTGGTGAATATGAATTCTATACATTTTGCAACTGGTCAAAAAAAAGTATTGCACAAATTAAAAATGATCCTGATGGTGCTAAATGAAAGGGCAGGGGATCACCAAAGTCATCAGGTTATACTATCTCAGAACCAAGAATGTCTACAAAATTTAATGTCATGATATCCTTTGGGTATCATGTGTGTCTGTACTATATTTCATGACAACCCAGCAGACAGATAAACAATGCCATTAGTTTAATATTATGTTAAAAGTTCTCACTCATTTCTACACACTTTAAAACTTCATAGAATGAGGTATAGGAGTTTATTTACCCATCAATTTATGAATATACCAAACTTTTTGCTCATGTAGTATTAGTCATTTTGTAAAAGTACTGTAGATAGTTGAAATCATGGAAAAACTGCAACAATGATGAGTGTTGACTGGGATTTCTTTTCTGTTAGTTCCAACAGTTCCAGGTGCTGACCCAGGCCCGTTTGAACACGTTGACCCTGAACCAGAACAGAAACTCCTCCAGTGGGCTGGAGAGCCGTGTCCAGGCTCTGAACGACCATTACCACCGCTTGTCACAGGACTTTGAACACCTCAAGGAGAGCACAGCACAGGAGATAGAAAGTCTCAGGTTACTAAAGGCTTCAATATATCTAATATATCTTAGACAAATCCCTGTGTAGTGGTTATGTTTTGCAAGTGAAGGCATATCTGAGAGCAGAGTGGTAAGGACAAGAGAGAAGGCAAAGAGGAAGTTAACTGTAGCCCAGTTCAGATGACAAGAATTGCATAATTTAGGGTTTGGTCAAGTAAAAATATAACCACATTTTACCAGACTATGCTAAAATAGATGCCATATCTTACATTTCTAATAATGGTTATCATCCTAGAGAGTGGAGGAGAAAACTTGAAAAGAAGAATAAGCGGATGGAAGGTCGTCTGGCTTTGATCGAAAGGAACCTGAGGGAGAATCGTCGCCACTCTCAGAAACAGAAGCCTGATATTGGTCAAGATTTCTTTAACCTCAGCATGGAACTCCACAACCAAGAGGAAAAATTATCTGCACTTCAAGTCCAGCGAGACGAGCTGTTAATTGGACTGAAAGGGTTGCATGAATCACTGAAAAACCAGGAGTTACGTGTGACCCGCCTGGAGGGGCAAGTTGGTGACGTCCTTCAAGGAAATGGAGGAGGTAACATCCGTGGGTCGGGAAGATTGGGAAAACCCATTAACTCCAACATCACACCTCAAGAACACATTGAACCACGCAGAAGAAGTCAAATGCATAGAGGAGGAAGGATTCTGGATGGTTATACTCAACCCAGGTCAGCAGGTATCAGCTATTCGCAGACTGATAGTGATTCCCAGATGATGCCTCAGAACAGAAACCCCCCTCTGCAGAGTGAACACCAACCAACACCAAACCAGCCTAAACATTCAAGGGCCCAAAAGCGAAGACCTCAGCCAGAAGCTCATCCACAGACACATGTCCAGTATCCAAGCCCTTATCCAGAGTCCACTGGCCATCTGCCACAACCTGAATCTGATGCTTACCATCCCCAATCACAGATCCAGTTGGGGGCCCAAACATGGCATTACCCAATTATGCAGGAGCAGCTCCAGTCTCGTCTGCCCTATCACCATGCCCACGTCCAACAACCATCCCAGAACCAACCCCATTTACACAACCCAAATCACCCATGGCCCCTGCCCCTATCCCAGACTCTAACCCATCCTGAATCCACCAGAGAGAAACAAAGCAGGACCAGAGTGGGGACTCCACAGCCCCAAGTTTCAGATGTACGCCCTAAGCCCCAGTCTGAGTCTTATCAACCCAGGGTGGATGGGTGGGATGAAGCAGAAGAAGAAGAAAGCAACGCAAAAGTGGATTTTCCAGTAATTCACAACTTCCTCCAACTTCCTTTAAGGCAAAAGATTCCAGCACGGCCAGTTCCCAAGAAGGAAGCAAAAAGTAAGTTTGCAAAACCAACCAGTAATTCTGACATAGAGAAATCGAAATGAAATCGAATCTGGTTGCCAGTGGAAACATTAAAACTGAATGTTGAGTTCTGCATCTGTAAAATAATCCATTTTCTTTTTCTTCATTTATCTAGACTGCAACTAAGAATTATTTTCATGATCAATTAGTCTGGTACACACAATTAATTGATTAATCAATTTATTTTGGAAAAGGCCTGTCATAATTTCCCCAGGGTCAAATGTCTTTATTATGTCTTATTTTGTTTGATACATGAAACCACCAGATGCACAGTTTAGTATCATGTTTTACAAAGGAAAGCATTAAATCACCACATTTAAGAAGCTCCAGTCACCTAATCTTTAACATCTCTCTCTCTCTCTCTCTCTCTCTCTCTCTCTCTCTCTCTCTCTCTCTCTGCAGTCTGTAATGTGGACTCCATACTGTTCTTCCCTTCAGCCTCAGTGGAGAACTATGTCACTTTCAGTTTGAGTCTCCCTGACCTTGCTGAACTTTCAGTGTGTTTGTGGCTTCGTGTGGACACCTCATATGTCGGCACACTGTTCTCCTACGCAACGCTTGACAATGACAACCAGTTGGTTCTGTATGGACGCAACTTCTCTGCCTCATCTGCAACCTTCATTGACTCCTTCTCATCTTCCCATCAATCCTATTCCTCTTCTCCATCCTCCCCTTCTTCCTATGCCTCATCCTCCTCTTCCTCACCATCTCTTGACTTTGTCATTGGGGACCCTGTCTATCGCCGACTCACTCTGTCGTTACTCCTTGACACTCAATGGCACCACCTCTGTGTCCTCTGGTCTTCCATCCAAGGTCGTTTCTGGCACTACATTGACCGGCGCCTTACCTCCTCAGGCTCTAACTTCAGGAAGGGCTGGGAAATTCCTGGAGGTGGATCAGTGGTACTGGGACAGGAGCAGGACATTGTTGGTGGAGGTTTTGATCCTGCTGAGAGTTTTGCTGGGCTAATAGCAGGGTTCAGGGTATGGAATAGAGTACTGAGCCCTTCAGAGGTGGAAGGGGTGGCAGACGGAAGAGGTGTGCCTCGAGGGGTGGTGCTTGGCATGGAAGACATAAAGGAAGTACATGGGGAGGTGCAGCAGGTAGCATGTGAATGTTTAGAGCACTGTATTTGATTAAAATTACAGAATAGGGTGCAATGAAGAATTTCATTCTTAAGTTCTGTGTGTGTCTGTGTCTGTGTGTGTGTATGTGTATATTAGTCTGTCTATGTTAAGTTGTTATATATGTAGAAAATATGCAAAACCTGCAATCAATTATTTTCAATTATGAGATATTACAAAAATACATACCTGGTAATACTGATGCAGGAAGGGAGTTAAAGGAAGAGGAAAATACATTTCTCATCATTAAGACTACAGTCTGCTTCTTGCCTGTTGAACATTTTTAATTATAGCAACCTACAGTAACTGTGTGACTTATTTTTCCATGAATAAAGATAATGAAACTTGGTTTTGTCCTTTTATTGGGGGTTACAAATGTCTCTTGAAAGACAATTTGACCAATAAAGCATATGTGTAACAAATAATGAATCAAAAATGATTAATGGTGACTTTGTGAATGAGAGTCAGTATTATGCATATAGATTAGAATGGAGTAGAAATCATCTTTATTGCTCACCAGAGTGCAAAATTACACAACTCCTAAAGTCCTAAAAGATGAGAATTTTTTATCTTGTGTGCACAAGGTGTGTGCGAATAAGTAATTATATTGTGCACACAAGATCATTCACTATAAATTCCTGTGCATCTCTAAAATACAGCCTGCCAACTAGCACACACCATTTAATTGAGATAATTCAGTAAATTTAAGTTTTATTTTCCCATTCATGTCATACAGTGAAATCTGCAGGGCTGCAGGTCAGCCAAATGACAATCCACTCATTAACAATTTATGCATTTAATACATTTATAACTGCAGAATTTAATTATTTTCATTAATGACTTATTAAATGTAACTGCAAACCTAATGATTACTTGGAATGGTCTGTCTAGCTGGACTCTAAACATCTTATTGAATGCAGCCTCTGCATTTTGCAACTTGTTCAAAAAACACTGTTGCAAAAATGATTCATTTTGTCAATGTGGTCATACTAAACTGATGCTATTACAATATTTTGTTTTACTTTATCCTGCTGACCATTTCACCTTTTTGTCTTCTTGCTTCACTTAATAGAAGGTTAAACAGTTCTTGACTGCTGTCTTAAATAATTGCTGGATAGTTAAATTCACTGATTAGTCATCACACACTGTGTCCATTTATAGTAATATTGTTAGCACATGATAATAACTGTTATTTTATGTCAAAATGTGTGCTGTCAACTATGATATATGTATACAGAAGCCTGCTGGTGTGGATATCTTTTCATTCAGTCTTTGGTTTTCGCCTATAAGCAGAAAAACTACGAGTCCCATGATGCAACGTGCTAAACGGATAATTTTGGCCCTGCACGCGAGCCTTACGAAGCGTCACGAGTTACACAGATGATGATGGGGAGCTCAGAGGAAGAATAACATTAGTTAGCTAGCAACTGTTGCAATTAATGAAGTAACGGTGAGAGTGGTGAACTACCGGAGGCGACCATGGCCAACATCACGAAGAAAGTGTCGTGGTCCAGCCGAGCCGACGAGTCCGGTGCTGCCGGTGAGGGGACACCGCTGCTGAACGGTTCCGAGCAGCCCAAACTCTCCAGACAGGTACGGCTAGCACGGCGGCTAACTTAGCCTGACAGCTGTGATGAACTCTGATGCTGTGTCATGTTTTATTAACAGCTATTAGTTTAAGCAAGTCACGTTTTTTAAACGCTGCATGGGTCATGAATGCCTGTTACTTTATTGTATTGCCATCCACACAGCGTTCATTTAATGGGTGCTTTTTTTAATCTGTTCCGGCATGATTGCAACTGGGCAACACAAGCAACATCAATCTTTGTTACTGGGTGAATAATTGAATTAGTGCGAATTAAATGAGTTACATGATGCACATAATTAGAGTGAGTTATCTTGGAAAAATAATCAATTACAGAGAGTTTCACTAATCCCATAGTTTTTTTACTGGGATTACTGGAATTGGAAAATTAATCAAAAAGTGAATTTAGTGATCCCTCCATCATCATAAAGCTACATAACCTGACCTTAGTCATAAGCTAAACATTATGTAACTTATCTCCATAAAGCTCCATAAAGCTCTATAATGCCAGGAGCTATTAGGTCTGCTATCCTTAGACTGAATGAAGTCAGCTGTCTAGATAATTTTGAAACACATGGGAAAATCCAGCTTCCTTTTTCCTCTACTATACTCACCAGTATTTAATGATCATATAGGTTATTTCCTACATTACCACAACCAAAGGTGGTTCTGTATATAATAATAAGTAACTTGTACTTTAAGTTCTTTTAAGACACTGCATCACTTAGAGAATAAGCATCAGAGGAAAAAAGGACTACAGAGGCAATATTTTATCATTTTATAGGTAAATAATGAAAGAGTAAATTGTAGTTATAGATCTCACGTTTTAAAGTCACAAACATTACATTACAACAGCATCCTCAAGCTCGATAGAGGAGTTCTCACACTGGATACCAAGATATGTCTGATGTTAAAACAACAGCCTGCCAATAGCTCCCCATAGCCATACATATATTTCTGTTGCTGTCTGTGATGTCTGTAGCTGTCTGGAGGAGGCAGTATATTTCAGATAGGCAGACTCAGCACGGTGGATTTGGAGGAAGAAATGACTTCAGAAGAGGTAAAGTCCGAGCTCGAAACTTCACCGTACTCTGTCTCTTTCTGTGTCTGTCACACCTATCAATTAAGCCATCACTCCATTGAAATTCCTTAGAAGTGCTTATAGACTGCGGCAATGTAGTCCAACAATAAAACCCCATCGACGCACAAGCAAATCAATAAGAAGTGGTTTGCAAATGTTATCAAACAATGCAGGATAGGAAATATTAGCTTTACAAATATTTTCACAAGGAAGGATATGTATTCAGTATGTTTTAAATAACTCTTAAGTGCAACCATAAGTTTTGTTGCATTTGAGTTTAACTCAGCGGCTTCCTGTTGAACATGGCTGAAGTCTAATGTAGGAAAGTTGACACAGGACAATTCTGCTGAAAGTCTAAATCAGCCCAGTGACTCAACCGGTCACCAGCATGAAAATCACGTGTTTGGAAACTAACTGATGGTTTCCACTATGATGCATCCCAAATGGGGAGTTGAAACAGTCCATGAGTTAAATAATGTGCTTGACCCTGACCGCTCAGTCATTCAATATTTTCAGAAACTGAAGCAATCTTAACTGAATAAGATGAAGTTGAGGACTTTCACAAAACCCTCCAGTTCGCAGAATAGTTAAGTTGTAAATGTGAATGCTAAAAAGTGTTAATATGGTTGACTTTGCTAACATGAGAGTCCAGTTTGATTAGGTTTATTTGCATAGCTCACAGCACAGTTACAGTATCAGTCAGGCTATAGAAAAAAAAAATTCCAGAAATGCGAAACAAATCACAGCAAGTCAGCATTTTTGATGCCCTCTTGGACCCAAGAAAATTAGCAAAAGTCTCTGCTTCACACTGCAGTCAGTGACAACAGCCCAGCACAGGGAAATGTGACTGATGCTTGAGGTTATTTTACTGCCACTTTGTTTGATAGGACATCACATCTGTTTTCCTCCTCGACAGAAACCATCAGATTCAGTTCTGTGTTTGCTGGCTGATGGGAATGTGATGCAATGCATGTTTTTTTTTTTCTTTCTTGATGTTCGCCTTAAACAAAGGTTCATTTCCAGAGTGTTTCGTTTTGTCTATGTGAATGTCAGTTATTTTACTCTGTTGCTGCTGAATGTGTGGCTGCACAAACACAGGCCGCAACTGTGTGACACTGGCCTGCCTAGCATTGCACATAAATGTAAAATGTAGTTCTTTTGAGTTGCCTGTAGCCGGCTTGTGTGCATGTATGTTCGGAAGTACTCCTTTGCAACAGTGTTTCCTTCAGCACCCTTAAAATCCTCCCAAAAATACCTGTAAGAATTTTTGTTGTGTTTCAAGACCTAAATTCTGTTGTCATGTTTTTGGAGGAAACACTGGCGCATGTTTTCTTCACAGTCACCGCATCTTCCATTCACCTCATCGTTAATGCTCTAGTATATAAATTAGTAAAATTTGTCCTCTTTTTCTTTTTAAATCATCTTCTTCCTCTTCTTAATGTTCAAAAATCCTCCAAACTGCAGCCCTGGGTGTAAAAGATGCCCTTTTCATTTTTTTTCAGATGCTTGTGAATTACTGCTGTCCTATGTAAAATGTTTCATTCCTTCGGTGCCTGTAATTTAGTTTACAACTCCTCGCAGTCCCTCACATGATTCCCCAGGTCAAAGGTCAAAGCTGGGTTGGTGACCTCTGTTTTCTCTGTGTTTATCCCTGCAGGACTCTCTTAGGGGCCGACCAAAAGAGATCCCTCATAATGAGAAGCTGCTGTCGCTTAAATATGAGGTAAAGTAGCCCACAAGCCACAACAGAATCCTGACTATTCTGTAAAATCCCAAATTGAATTGATTGACACTGTTTTCTATAATGAAAACTCCTTTATGTAAAACATTCTCACAACATATAACGGTAGCCAAAAAGTGTACAGTGAGTCAGTAATACCCNAATTGAATTGATTGACACTGTTTTCTATAATGAAAACTCCTTCATGTAAAACATTCTCACAGCCAAAAAGTGTACAGTGAGTCAGTAATACCTAGTGTGTTGAAGAAACAAACAGGGCAATAATCTTGTTAAACAGAGTGAAAAATTGGCAGCGTTTTATAAACGCAGCTTTGTATTAACATATTTTAGGTTTGCTATGTTAACTGGCATTGAACCAATAAATGATACGTACATGTAGTGACTTTTGACATTTCAGTACTGTATTTGTGTTTAGTTTATAGTTAGCTTAATTTTCTCTAAAGTTGCCTCAAACCATTTTTTTAAAAAATCGTTATTTCACTTATATAATTCATTTCATTGTGTGTTTTATTCCAGAGTCTGGACTATGATAACATTGAGAACCAGCTGTTTCTGGAGGAGGAGAGGAGGATGAGTCACATGGTGAGTGAGTGGCAGCTGAACATAGCTTTTAGTATATTACTCCTTAGATTCCATTCTCTTCTCTCATCATTTCTGCTGTTTTTCTCTGTATCTGTATCTTTAGGGGTTCCGCTGTTTGGAGATCAGTCGCTGGGTGGTCTGCGGTCTAATCGGCTTTCTGACAGGCCTCATTGCCTGCATGATAGACATCGTGGTGGAGCAGCTAGCTGGGATCAAATACCAAGTGGTCAAAGAGAGTATCCTGACAGTTTGTACACGATGCGAACCTGTGCTGCACAGTGAGGCAGCTCACTGACTGAGAAAATACATTTTGTTATTGCTTGTTTTATTGCTTGCTTTATTCAGCCTCCATTGTGCGGTGATGTCATCTATCCTCCCAGTTCAAACTTTCATATCAATCTCAGGACCTCCAGACCTTTCCTTGACATCTAACCCCTCACAGACATTGAGAAATTCACAGAGGTGGGTGGCCTGTCTATCTCTCTCCTCCTGTGGGCTGTCCTCAACTCCGTCTTTGTCATGATGGGAGCCGTCATAGTCGCATTTTTTGAGGTAAAACTGAAAGAGGAATTAACGTGACTTTCTTGGTGCTTTAGAATGACTCCTCATAATTAATTATTTTTATTTCTGTTTTTACAGTCTACAGCTTTTCTTCCTCTTTTTTTTTTGGGATGCATTCCATTCCTCGAGTGATTTTTAAAATTTTTTTTTGAAAACATTTGTTGTTAGAGGTTTTTGGTTATGTGAACGTGGAAGTGAAAATTAATTGGTCAACAATATGTCTGCACAAGTTTGATTTCAGCGGTCAACAAGTGAGGCTCTGTTTCTCACTTCCTGCCACCTTGATTAGCATGTTGGGTGGTCTAGCGCTTCTCACACACACTCTGCGATGTCAGCTTTTAATACCATTTCATGTGATAACCACAGAATGATGTAAAAATAAACCTTGTCTGTTCTCATATGTGATCACTTTAGCTGATATCACTCTTTACTCTATGGCATGGCTCTTTCTCAGCTCCTCACACACTCCGGCCCCTTTAACCATTCATCTCCTTCTCCTCTGTCTCACACAGCCCATTGCAGCAGGAAGCGGTATCCCTCAGATCAAGTGTTACCTGAACGGAGTAAAGATTCCTAGGGTGGTTCGACTCAAGGTACGCAAACACACACAAACACATCGATAGAAAGACTTGAACTTCAGTTTATGAGCAGACAAGAACTTTGTACCCTTATATTTTATACAATTGTCCTCCTCAGACGCTGCTGGTGAAAGTGTTCGGTGTTATCTGTTCAGTGGTTGGTGGTCTTGCTGTTGGAAAGGTACGTAACGTAAACCTTCAAAACTTCAATCAGTGAAAATATAATACTCACAGCTCACATCATCTGTCATCATTCAGATCAAGGGTTAAGTGACACGTTGCATTTGATTTTAAGTATCTCTCCTCACTGTTCCTGTGCATGAGTGAGGTTAGATGTATATCATTAGAGTACAAACACACTTCACTTTGTTCAGCTGAGGCATTATGAAGCAAAAATGATAATGTCATGTTTCACAATGTCAATTCTCTGTCATACCTGTCCTCTTCTTTTCCCACCATTCCTCAGGAAGGTCCCATGATTCACTCGGGTGCAGTTGTAGCTGCAGGAGTCTCCCAAGGGAGAAGCACCTCTTTAAAAAGAGACTTTAAGGTCAGTGTGTGTGTGTGTGTCGTGAGTCTCTTTTTCCTTCCTTTTTTTTAAAATTCAAGATGCTTTACACAATTTGGGGAATTTTACATTTGATTATTTCCTTTTGTAATCACTAAAGTTCATTGGTTAAGCATGATTGTATGCTCTTCATATGATTTTTAATTGTGTGTTAGTGGTCTATGCTAATGAGTAGGAAAGACTTAAATGTGTGTGTTTGTGTTTTGTAGATCTTTGAATACTTCCGGAGAGACACAGAAAAAAGAGACTTTGTTTCTGCTGGAGCTGCTGCTGGAGTTTCAGCTGCGTTTGGGGCACCAGTCGGTAAAAAAAAAAAAAAAAGCAATCTCACCGCAGAACAGCATAAACATGTGCTCTGTTATTAATCTGCCTTAGTAACGGCTATGAAGTCAATAGTAAAACAATATGGCTCCATGCCCAACCCAGAAAAAAGGAAAGCTGTGAGCAACAAACAGTGCTTGTTGAACAAGTACAGGCTGTTTACTGTCACACAGCAGGTTCACTGTGGTGTGATTGATTGATGGCAGCGACACGAGACGAGAATTGTGGGAAGTGTATGAAAACTTAGAAGGCAAACAGAACTCATCTTCCTCTGCTAATTTGACACTGCTCCAAATAAAAGCCTGACTGAATTCACTTTGATGACTGCTTTCTGTACTGAAAACTCTGCATATGAATTCTATTTTCACTGTTATTGTGGAAACACTTCACAGACTGTGTCCCAATTGGAGTTTCCATCATGTAAAAAGATATGGTTGCAGTTAACTCATGTGAACCCACGTTGAGTTTTTACTACACACTTAATTCCTCAGTGCACCGTTCTGTTTTATGACTATGATTTTGTGTTTTTGGTGAACAGGCGGCGTTCTGTTCTCTCTGGAGGAAGGAGCTTCTTTTTGGAACCAGATGTTGACATGGAGGATAGTAAGTCACACTGTTCTGTGTTTACCCTCATTATAAACCTGTGATTAATAATTATTGATGAAATATTTGAGATTAAAGCAGGAGAGCAAATATTTTTTTGTGTTTTGGTGGCTCTCTTCCTTCCGTTCACTTTCTCATTGTCTTTTTCTTCCTCTTTTCTTGTGTTTCTTCTGTTTCTAGTTCTTTGCTTCCATGATCTCTACCTTCACTCTTAACTTCTTCCTCAGTATCTATCACAACAATCCTGGTGACCTTTCCAACCCTGGTCTCATTAACTTTGGACGCTTTGAGACGGTGAGAAACCTTATGCAAACTTCAATACCATACATCCATACTGTGTATAGTGATTCTTTTTTTTCAGTTTGATGTTACAGTATGTGAATGTAAAACACAACCTGTAAATTCTTTCTCTCTCAGAGTGTGACCTATAACCTCTATGAGATTCCCTTGTTCATCGCTATGGGAGCTATAGGTAAACACATA
>JANJYP010093800.1:0-18982 GCA_024605115.1 Rastrelliger brachysoma | reverse complement strand
GTTCCCTGTGGCTAAATATATCACCACAGACTGTTTATTCCATGTTTATAAGGTCTGCCTGTCAACAAACCATGTCAGTCACGACATTAGCGCGTTATAACAATGTTTACACGGTGTTTACAGTATACTGGAGTAGGATTAAAAACTACAATATGTTTCTCACCCGTACTTCATTTTTATCATTTCCCTCCTCGCCTTCTTTCACAGCTCGTTTCTTCTGTTGTTGCAGCTGTATCGTCTCAAACGTTTTCAGCAGCTCTTCCTCCCGCAGTTTGTGAGCGTGGTTCCTCGACGCAAAACTCTCCAGAAGCTCCAACACTTTCACAATTTTAGGCACCAATCCCACGACGCTGTCTTTACCATAACCGTCGATGAGTTTCTCCACCTCTGTACCGATTAATTTGGCTATTTCGTACACATTATCCACGGTTAAAGTCGAAAATGTCCTCTCAAAACAATCCTCTAATGCGGGTTTGACGTCCGATTGAGATGCAGGTTCCTCCATGTCTGAAAAAACCGTGTGGGTGCACTAAGCAAGCAAAGGCAGGCTCACTTCACATGCTCCTTTATTAATAATATCGAAAGCGACAGAGGCTCAGTCAGCGCCACATTGTCAGGCAACCGTGAAACGAGCTTAATGAAAGTGAAAACGTCAATTTTTTTTACACTGGTGTACTGTTTAATTTGTACCCACTCACGCTACAGACACGCCTGAACTCGCTATTGCTGCTCCTCTTCCTATAACACCACGTCATGCAAATTAATCACTACGGTCGCCTCAACTCTGCTAACAAATAATATACGCAAAAGGACATCGAGTACTTTGCAAATCCACTGTATTACAAGGCTTGGGACAGCTCTCCTGCAGTCTTACCTCGCTGGGTGCAGGATCCTCCTACTTTTCTGACCAATGTAATACGAGTACAAACAGTCAGCTACATGCAGAAACTCGCCTGCCAGGTCGAGCATACTGATGCATGCAGTAGAGCGTGAACATTTAATTTCCTCTGAATCTGCACCCAGAAATGCTGACCTGTAATACTGTAATAAAATGTCAATCACATAAGTTAACTAAGTCTCAAAACTGCTTATGTTTTGAGACGGAAAACTACAAGAGCAGGGTAGTATAACTCAAAAAAAAAAAAAAAAAAAAAAAAAGGGCCTTTACTGAAACCTAACCAAGTTGAGCCTCAGCTGAAGTGGTGTTGACCTTTGGCCTCTTCTGAAAAGGGAAGCTAAAAAGAAATTCCCATGTGTAGTTTAAAAAAAAAAAAAAGCTTTACTTCTTGTCTGGTTACAAAACTTTAAATGTCAGCAAAAAAAAACCCCACCAATTACATCATAAATATGTATAAAAAACATGATCTTTATTTTAAATCCAGGTTTCAATGTCACAGGATGTACAGTACAATGTAAAGTACATCAATGAAGAAGGTATTACTGGCATGGAAATACACCTTTCAATTTCATTTTTCAAAAAAGGGGAAATCAAGTCCATTTTCCTTTCCTTTTTTTTTAATCCTTTTAAAAATGTTACTCAAATATTACAGCCAAGTATTGTGTACTGAAAACTACACACAAATACATATATGCTCTGATGAATCAGATGTCACAAAAAAAGTAAAGACCGCTTGTTCATACAGAAGTTGTGATGAGAAGAGGAAAGAGGATATAAGGAGTGGGGGACAAAAACTTGGTAGAAAAAAAAAAAACAACACAAAATTCCTAAAAAAAAAAAAAAAACGCCTTCTGCCTTTACATAAAAATTTCCAAACAACAGTTACATGTGTTCATTAGAAATATTACACGGGGCTTTGTCTGGATCGGCTCCACATGATTCTGATGAGAGATATCTACAAAAATGTTGTCTAGAGCAGAACGTCCGCGGCTGCGCTCAGCCGAACATGTCCTCACGGTCGGCGTTATAGATCTCGCCCTCCTGCAGCGAGGCGAAGTTTAGGAAGTGCGACGGCCGGTGGACTTCGTGGTAGAACTCCTTGGGGTTGGCCAGCTGCAGGTCGTACTTCATGTTGGGGTCGTGGCGCACACCTGTGGAAAGAAAAAGTGGATGGTTTGGTTAACGCTGAGTTTCAGGGGTTTATTCTGATAATCCTGCATGAATCACTGAACACTGAATCATGAAGGACATTAAAACAAGTGTGAAGTGTTCAAATGAACAGTGAAAGAGGAATTTTTAAACAAAGTGGATGTTGATTTTGAGCTGTGATGCAGGGCTGTGCAGTAACAATCAATAGAATTGACACCGGCATGAACAGAAATATCAATGTATGGCACCGACTTCTGTTCCAATGACCTGCATTAATGAAGTGATGACAGACATGGATGTTGTCTCTCATATCCCTGTTACACATTCAGAATCGTGTCTACTGACCCATGAAGTTGTAGTTCCAGGAGACTTGACCAGGGACCATGAAGAAGCCCAGGAAACGGTCAGAGAGCAACATCTGCACTCTCTCATAGTGGGATGGCAGGTAACCTTTAGGGTTGTTGCCCTTGTCTGTGTTCTGTCGACCCCACTCGTAGCCGCTGGGTGTCAGCTTGTAGGCTGTGAGCGTGCAGGAGCCTGGTGTGAAGCTGGAAATAAGATGTAAAACGAATTTTAGTGCAATTTAAACATCAGACCTCAAAAGGAGAAAGAAGGTTTGATTTTTTTCTGCAACAAAATCTCAACAGCATCAATTTTTTTTACTGTACTGTGCATTAAAAAGTATATAGAAAAACCCTGGAATAAGCACTGGAATAAGTGATTTAAAAACAAAAGGCTAACTATATCAACTTATCAATTGAACATATAAAATGCTTTAAAAAAACATGTTAACTGTATTCTCCAAGAAATTCTTGAATTTTCAATCATTTAACTGAGTAGCATACCTGCAAGTGATGATGATGGTCTTCTCTCCATCCCAAGACGGGTTGTCAGCCATGATCTTTGCGTGTGTGGTGACGTCCTGTGGGGACAGCTGGGGCGATTCATTAGGCTGTGTGTGTATCCAGCCGAGGGGCTCCATCTCCTGTTTGGGCAAAGTTAAAAAAAGTTAAGAAAAAAAAAAAAAAGACTTGCCGCCATCACAAAATGCCCAGACTGATCTAGAAGTGTGTGACTTACTTTAAGGTATTCATGTCCAGGCAGCTGGTTGGGCAGGTGGACAGTCTGGTGGGTACCCCACTGTGGCACCATGACGATACAGCGGATCTCCTTCACCTGGGGGTTGTCTGGTGGGCTGGTACCGTACAGATATCCTGCGATCTGGAACAACATAGATCATACATACTATTACTTTAAACAGCAGCAAAAAAAAACACTGAACACAGATGTTTAATGTTTATACATGAGTGTGTGTGAACTACAGTAACACACAGATCCCCAAACACACCTGTGCTCGCAGATCTGAGATGCAGATGAACTTCTTGAGGACGTTCTTGGGCAGGATGTAGGTGTAGCCCGTCTCCTTGATGTCATCAGACGACACGTAGATGTGGTTGGTACGGAGATGGAGGTTGGCAGCAGATATGGCCCTGATGGAGTAAGGACAAGGACACATTTTAAACCATTTACTACAATAATCTATGGAGGTTTCTTCTTATGGATCGTGAATTCCATCTGCATACCTGACTCTCCATTCGGTCTTGGAGGAGAAGGTCTGAGTCTCGTAGTTCGAGGTGGTGGAGGTGATGATCTCGTCACCGTGCTTGTTCACTGTGCGAGTCTGTGTGGCCGTGAGCTGCGACTGCTCTTTGGTCTGCTTCTCGATTTCGGCGATTTGCTGGCGCTGCTGTGACGGAGCGGAGATTTCCATACCCAGGATGATGTCACGGATTTCAGACTGAGTGAGCGAGGCCACGTTCACACTGGAGGGAGAGAGATGGAAGTGTGAGATTCAATGTCTGGCTTTATTTTCTTCTAGGGGGGGAAAAACAAACAAACAAAAAAAAAAAAACAGGCATTACTTGTTCTTTTTGCCGTAGTCAGCCAGAATGAGATCCTTGAGCTGCACTTCCACCTTGATCCACTCCTCATCAGTGAGGGTGGGCCAAATGTGATGGGGCTCAGTGATGGTTGTCTTGTCGGGTTTCAGGATCACCTTGGCGCGGTCGTTGTTGACGTGGAGCGCTCTGAGGATCAGGATGAGTCGAGAGAAGGCCTAGAGGTGGAGAGCAAGCACACACTACTTACATGGGGAAATGAGTTGAAAAGTCTCTAAATAAAATTAAACACAGAGCTGTTGTAAGTTTAGCCATATTGTGAAAACAAACTACAGAACTTCCAGAGAGATTCAATAAGGTTTGTAGGGCTTATGCGATGGAGTAAAACTCACTGTGTAAGACGAGATGGTCTTGAGCCAGTCATCGTACAGGTTGAACAGCACCATCTGAGGCTCTGTAGCTTTCAGGATGAGGTCTCCGAACTTCTCCACCTTCAGACAGGCCTGGAAGGGCAGCTGCAACTCTGAGCCCTTGATCACAATGTTGGGGAAGTCGAGCAAGTGGACCTGCGTAGGGAGAAAAAAATAATATTGACCACTGGAAGGCACTGAAATCTCACCGACAGAAATAAAAAAAAAAAAAAAAAAAAAAATCCATCAGGACGGTATTTAACATGACGGCCTCACCTCCAGAGGGTCCAGCATGCCCTTTCTGGTCACAATGATCTGTTTCGGCTGCTCTTCAACAGGGAGGGAGCGAATCAAGGCAGCTACTTCTTCAGCTGTCTTCCATTTGGCCAGCTGTAGAGATAACGCAAGAGTGACGTTAAGACACCAGGAAGAGACAACAGTGCCAAACATTTATATAGTAAGTTTAAAAAAGATAAAAAATGAGAGGGTCAGTGTTGGGATTATGGACTACTACTGACTACACTGTTAAATACACTGTTGAAATTTCATCTGACACACTATACGGTATAATTAAAAATGATTTCAAACTCATTTAACAGTATTACACTTAACCACCAGTGATAAGGAACAAAATACATACTAGATACAAAACCATGATTGTAATGACATGACCCTTACTTGCTTCATTTTTCTGAAGCAAGTAAGGGTTTCTACTAAATGAGGAATCAAATAAAACAAGAATCAGAAGTAATAAATAAATAGAGCAGGGCTGTACCTGTCCCAGACGTTTCTGCCCGGCCCACACAGAGGTGTGAATGATCTTGAGGAAGAGCTGTCCAGTTCTGGGGTTGAAGATGAAAATGGCTCCGTTGATGGGCTTCGTGGTCAAGTTACCCTCAAAGGTCTGAAGAGAGAGATGAACAATACATGGGACTAAGCTCTTGAGCTTGCTGCGTGCAAAAAAGCAGTATACGAGAACAATCTAACACGACAACACCCCCTCCTCACCTTGTGGATGGTCACTCTGTAGACGTTTGTGTCGTCTACGAACCAGATGATCTGGTTGGAGAAGAGTTCACCGTAGTTCTGCGAGGACAGGTACGGCTCAGTGGGCTCTGAGGAGTACAGCTGCAGACCTTTGCGGATACGCTCCCTGAGCACGTACAGGGCGGGGTTGGCCTTCATGATCTTGGCCATGGCCTGCTGGATCAGAGGCTTGCTTCCAGGGAACCAGTTACCATAAGCACTGCAAAGAGAGAGTGAATGCGTTATGAGACTGCAATGAAGTTGTTTTCTTATTTAACAGTAGAAACGGATGTCAGTTAATTTACTAAACAGCACCCTTGGATGTGATTAACTATAGCACAATGTGGTGATCATGTAAAACAAGTTAGGAAGCTTGTGTGAGGACTTCAATGGCAAGTGGATGCCAAAATCCAGGCAATGCTGTCAACATTGGTCTGACAATTTTCTAGTTTATTTTTAGACACTCTCTTTAAAATCAAAGAGCACTTGGTTTGAATTGACCATTCAAGCAAAAGACGATGTCTAACAGCTTTGAGGTCTAACTCAATTAACCAAATATCTGCAGACATAACTGATCACGCACTGATGCTTTTAACAGTCCTAACCTGTGGAGATTGTAAGCCAAGTCGATAGCAATGAGCACCCCTGTGGGGGAGGGGTAAATACTCATGTTGTCGGTGGTGTAGTCCAGGAACTTTGCCCTGGCGTAGCGCTCGATGTCATGCGAATCGTAGTCACCCCAACGCAGCTGAATGTCAATCCAGTACTTCTGTGTGGTGGTGCTGTCCATCACATCCCTGCAGGAGGAGGTGCATACTTTCATTTATACAAGATTACACAATAGACCTTTAGAAACCTTTCATGATGACGGCATTTTTATAGAATGCAGCGTTTAAAAATTGAGTCACTTAAATACAGTTTTAGAAGTCATACTTTGAATCAGCGAGCAGGGATGGTCGAGAGACGTTCCACTTGTATGATGCAAAGAGGAGGATGTCTGCGCAGGACGAATTCATCTTGTATGACTTCCTAGGGTGGATTGTCTCCTTCTGCACAGTCTCAATCTCGAGAGCATCAAGTTCCTGGTCAAACACCTGGGGGGGAAAAAAAACAAAACTTAAATCACACTGCAAAAGAATGAGTTGGCACTGAAATTTCCATTTGTTATTCCAATTGGTGCTGTGGGAAGAACCGGTCAACGCCAGGGTAAAACCTACCTGACAGAGATCCATGACGATGCTCTCATGAATCTTCTGCCACAAGTGAGCCCTAAAGATCTGAATGAGGGAGATCTTCAGTGTGGGGATCTTGCCGTGCATGAAGATACCAGTCAGGTCAAGCTGCACCTGGAAACCCACGTACACCTAAAGACAAGAAGAGGAGAGAATCTATAAGCTAGTGCACAAGTTTAAACATATTCTTTACTTTTCACACTTTATAGTTATTTTTCAGCTGCTGGTTGGACTAACGTTGGCTCTGTTGATGGTGGGCGACCACCAAAGTGTGAAGCGACGGTTGGGGATTTGATTGAGACCAGACCTCTGGGCATTGGTCAGCTTCTTCCACTTCATGGACTCCTCAAAACCACTGGCCTTCTCCCTAAAGCACAAAAAGACAAGCGATGCTATTTTAATGCATTTAATAACAAACCCATAACTTCAGAAAGCAGTGCCAAGACAAGGACAGGGAAATAGGCTTTTCAGTGTCCTCACCAGAAGAGACCCTCCCAGGTAGGGAAATAAGTGCCTTTGAAGAGTGTGTGCTCCAGGATGCCTTCCACACCGCCCAGAGCCTGGATCATGTCTGTGCGGTAGTTGTTCAGGTTCCACAGTTTTCCGTCGTGCCTCTGGTGGGTCCACCAGAACGGATTCTGCTTCAGCACCTGCAATCACAATCAACACACAAATTTTATCATAATGGTTTCTCTCCATTTTTGGAAAATGAAAACTATTATGTTACCTGATGTGTAATGCATATTACAGCCTCAAATAGTCATCTATAACTTAATGTTTGGATTGTGTTGACATATATATGAATCATTAAGAGAACGCGATCATTTTGGCTTAGGTCGTACCTGATACTGTTTGAAATCTGTCCTGACCCTCCAGCCTTTGTCATAGGCCAGTGTGTGTCTGTCCTTCTGGAAAAGCGTGTTGATACGCGGGATTCCTCTGTCCCACGAGTCCTCCAAATCCTCCAGAGTCAGACGTCTGAAACACAGGAATACATACTGCTATTAGCCTTGTTTAGTTTCCATTTCACATGTGTTAAAATTATGTAGATGTCGCCAAGAAATGTTAACACTGCTAAGCTGATCTGTTACAGGCCGTACCTGTTCTGAGCAATGGCCTCCTGTCTCTTGAGGGCGTACTCGGCCCAGACCCTCTGAGAGTCGATGAACTCGCTCTCCCACGGCTGGATGTAACGGTACAGATTAGGAATCAGCTGATCTTCTTCGTGGCTCATTCCAGACCTGAAGTGGGTGATGCCTACATCTGTCTGCTTGGACCACCTGGTGGAGAAGGACGAGACTTAAAACTTCAAACTGACAAGATAATACCAATACTGATTAATAACTGACAAGAGATCACATAAACAATAATCTGCATGTTGACTTACCGCAGATCTGACTGTGGAATCAACACGTGACCCATGGACAACATGCCGAGACCACCCAACTCTTTGGGAGTGTAGAAGACTACGGGGGGGAATCGACTGGGCATTTTGGAGTTGAGGCCGATCTTGATACGTGTCTGGATCTTGTTCTCACACTTGACCAGCAGATCCAGGAGCTCCTGAGTGTTCACGACTGCTTCACGGAAGTACGTCATCAGGCCAATCAGAGCCGTGTTCCATTTGTTCACAATCTGGAGGAAAAGAAGAGAAACAATGAGTGGGTGGTTGATCAAACATTTTTATTCTAATTAATTTGTGAAATCTAGATTGTGTTAGAAGAAGCGTCTGCTGACCTTGGTGAATGTGGTAGATCCAGAGGCCATCAGGATCTGACGCACTCTGTTGTGGAAACGCTGCATTGATTCATCATCCACACGCAGGAAACACTGTGCCGTTCTCTCTTTGGTTACCTACACGCATGAAAAAAAAAAAAGCAATGAGAGAACTTAAAAGACACAAGTATCAGGGATGTTTATCAGATTTTACACATATGAAATCACAGCAGCAGAAATGTTTCTCTTATTTTGAGCATCAGTTCCTCACCTCGTTCTGCAGGTTCCAGACGCCATCCTTGTGAGTGAACTCCTCGTAGCTGGTGCGACACTTGGGCAGGATGCGGCATTCAAAGCCACACATGTTAAAGAGTAGGTTGGGGTTGTCTTTGCTGTACACCGACACAAAGCTGTTCTCCCACTGGACTGTGGTCACTGATCTCGGCAAACGGTTCTTGATGTCCCAGAAGACTGCACGCCCACTGTGGAATAATTAAAGATAAATGAAGTTAATGCCATTTGTATCTAACCTGGTTAAACAAGTATTATGTTTCTCATCAGTGTTTCCCTATCTAATAAACATTTTAAAAAATTGCACTCAACAACTGTATGCTGAAGTACAAATATGTTTGGCTCATTATGAAAACCCAGTGGCACCTTATACTAAGGTGGGCTGCCACATTCTACATAATTAATGGAAAACACTGCTAATGTTTAAAATGTCAGGTTTAAAAGATGAAGATGGAAACTCACAGGTTGACGTCGTGCTTCATCAGTCTCATGCGGGCATCACGAGGCCAACACTTCTTGTTGTTATAACCCACAATGTTCTCGTTGTTGGGGTCTGGGTGCTCTGTTAGATACCTCTGAATGAGGTCCCTAGCCTCATCAGCAGAGAACCTGGTGAACACAAAAAAAGGGAAGGTGAAAAAGGGAAAGAAATTTTGTAAAAACTTGCTAGAGTCACAAGTCGGGAAATGCTTTTCATTCATTATTTAAGTGACTGGATCCCACCTGAAGAAGATGTGGATGCGGTCGATGTAGCGACAGTACAGCCGGATTGGGTGGGCGCTCTCTGTGGGTATGTCCTGGAAGCTGAGGAAGTCGTTGGGCATCTGGGGTGGCCCGGCCATCTCACTGGCGCGGTGCAGGCCCAGCACCAGCAGGTCCATCACCAGGCCGTAGTACTGTACAATGAACGAGGCAAACTGCAGCCCCCTGATGATACCGTACGAGTTTGTGTGGTTCATGTCCTTTAAAACAAAAAAAAACATTTAAGAACAAATAGCAATATACACACACAGTAGCTTGAATATGTTTTAACACTGAACTGAAATACAGGTGAGTTTCTAAGGAATCCTATAAAGATTACAGAAATCACACAATGTAAAATGCATTTGCGTTTACCTTGTAGTTGATGACCACGTTGTTCTTAGCCGTCATGTAATCAGCGATGTTGTGGTCAACGATAAGACGCAGCAATCTGTTGAGCAACGTCAGATCGATCTTTTCGTACATCTTCTCGTAGCGGGACTCCAGCATCACGTTACATTCTCCCTCCGCTGTCTCCCAAACGTCCTGTAAGTTGTTGATGCCTGTTGACGACAAACAAACAGACATCCGGTTAAGTCAAGCTTTTGCTCCTGTAAACACGCTCCACATCAAAGTGTACCGGGCTATTATGCAATACAATCTGACTTTCACACACAATCCAATGTTATTATATCTATAATAACACGTCTAGACAGAGGCCTGACCTTGGCACCACTTGTAGACCAGCAGCGGTGGGGGTTCGGTGTCAGCAGGTTTGATCCATGGTGGGAACAGGCGTCTCTTGTCTGCCTCGTACCACAGATACTGGTCGAGGTAGGCGTCAGTGATCTTCTCCAGAGGCTCTACGTCATACACGGGCACCAGATGACTGTACAGGTCCATGAACTCAATACCCACCTGTAAGAGAAGGAAGAGTTTATGACATCAGCAGGGGTTTTAAAATAATATATAAAAAAAAACATGCCATTATGATCAAAACTCATCTGTCAAGCAATATTGTAGAACATATTTTTATCCTTTAAGTGTGCATCTATACTGTTTATCACATTACAGATGGAATATCGCCCAAGTTTCGTCATTAAAATCCTATCTGAAGTCTGAATGCTTCTTGAGAATAAAACCAATATCTTGGTCCTGACCTCTTTGAAGGCTCTCTGAGTGAGGAGGTGACGCTTGATCCTGGACAGAGCCTCGTGAGGATTGTCATAAGCCTGCTCTATCAGGCCGAGCTCTTCCCTCTGCGACTGGTTCAGACGAGACTTCACGCTGGAATACACATACAAAAAGAGTCAATAAAGCAGACACATTTCTGGCAGACACCTCGCCCGCTGTGATTTTTTTTCGTCCCCCCAACCAGTTTATTTGATAGGGACAATTCAATTAATCGCACCACTTCCTCTTATTACAAACAAGATGAAGTACTGATGTTCTGCTAAAAGAGATTAGGGCTATTGCCAGTTTCCAACTCCAGTCCCTAATGTTCCCATTTAATGTTTATTGATGATCTAGGATAATGTTCTGAGTGTTTACCTATAAGCCTCCTTGAGTCTCTCCAGAGCCAAGATGAGCAGCTTGGTGTCGTGTTTGTAAGACAATGGGGGGAAGGGGATGGGTGAGAACCGCCGACTCTCCAGCCAGTGAACAGTGGTGGTGTAAATGGCTACTGCCTCCTCTGCTGTGATATACGGACCGTCCTGTAGACAAATCAATAATGAAAACATGGCTAAATGTGAAAAAACAGGATGTAGACATGTAAAGGTACTATTTTACATCATGTAAAGAGATTAACTTCACGTTGTTCAAGTTAACTCCTTTAAGCCAATTACTATAAAATATTAGAAGCAATATTTGATTGGTGAACAACCAACTACAGCTGCAGCCAGTGATAAAAAGCCACCACTCATTTTAATATTCCTCCAGTTCTTACGCACAGGCAAGCTGACCAATGCAAGTGCGCCTTTGTAAGAGGATATTCAAAACTCCACTTGTGGTTTGTGAATTGAGGATCACTAAAATTTAACAGTAATGTACAGTCCATGTATTTCTATAGAATCTTAGTATTTATTGGAAAAGGCCATATGCATTTCCTGTATCTTATTTCCTATGTTTCTGACCTTCAGGTAGTTGTGCTGTCTCTCCTGCTCAGCCTTCAGGTACAGACGGGTCAGCCTTCCCAGGTTCTTCTTGCAGACCGTTTTGTCCACAGTGGCTCCACGACGGATACGTTCACGGTTGTAGTGGGCTGTGTTCGTCCACCAGTCTGCTTTGGCCTTCACGTAACGCAGGATCATGTTCTCAATGGGAGTAGGCAGGCCCGGCACCTAAAACCATCAAATTTAGGCACTGTTAAACATTTCACTTCAAACAATGCTGAAATTCAAATCAAACAGCAGTTTAATGAGCAGTTCATTTCTCTCCTATAGGTGTCCATCTATGGAACACACTAACCTTCCAGGGGATGTTGGCCTTCCAGCATCTCCAGGACTCGCTCAGGTGCTGCAGGATGGTTCTGGCCTTGTTCTGTTTGATGCCCTCAGGCATCATGTCCAAGATGTCGTGCATCACAGCTGCACGCAACTCCAGATCAAAGTGAGACTCCACTCGCTGTTTGGTCACTGTCTTAGCAACACCCTTGGAGTGACGTCCTGTTTGTGTAATAGAAAAATGTTTTTGCTTAAAAACCCTCTCACTACAACACACAAAACTAAATGTGAACCCCCGTCAATGCAAAAAACAAAAACAAAACAACCAGTAAGCAGTAAAAGTACATATTTAAGACTAAACTAAATGTAATTAAGACCTAGTGAGCAACATATGGATGTATATAAGACTTTAAGACCCCTCAGAAACCGTGTCAGAAAAAAAGAGAACAAAGAAAAACAGAGGACACAAACCTTCAAACTGCCTGGCCAGCAGATTTCCCAGCCACCTCTCCAATAGCGGAGTGATGCCCCTCATGAAGAACAGCCACACTCTCCAGCCGGGAGCCCAGAAGCCACATCCTGGACCCTTGCCCACAGGACCCTGATCAAACAAACACATGAAGCCCAAACATGAAACTTAAAGGCAAAATGACAAAACTTTTTCTGTAGTGTGTAAGAAAATATATCTTTTGAGGATATTCAACTGTAGGCAGACCAAATACACAACAGGTGTAAAATGCACAGAATAATAGTACTTACAGTGTTGAAGCGGTAGTAGATGAGATGCTTCAGATCTTTGCACATACGGATTTGTCTCATCAGCTTGTACTTGTAGCGGTACATGCCGGTCAGCTGCCCCACGTGAGCGAAGATGTACTGAAGCCCATCGGCCAACTACAATAAAGACAAAGTTCTGCAATTAGCCAAGTATGAAATCACTGTGTGGGATAATCACTAAACAGAAGCAGTCACTGACGCCATCACACAGGACTAATCGCACTTTCATTCTAACTTGATTCTGTGATTCTTTATCACGGTCATTCATTGCTTAAAAGTGCCTCTTTCTGTTTTACATTCAGAGTGTGACTTCTATGCGCCTGACAAGGACTGTAGCCTAGTTTTAAATGATTAACCTGGTGTATCCTAGTGAAAAGAAAGCTTCAGAATAATGATAGAAACACCAAACACTCAGATGTTCTCTGTGGCTCTGTTTCTCTAGCCGCTAAGTTTCTAAAATTACACATTCAGGGAGAAAATAAATAATGTGTGTTAGTGCAGCTGGCTAACAGATGGACTCTGCTGGGAGACATGTGTTGCTGAACTAACCTGGAAGGCATCAACATTTCCCAGTCTGTACTGCACATGGCTGTCCACCACCAGCTTGCTGAGACGCAGCACCTCTCTGCACAAGTGGAAGGCATTACCGAATCGAGACTTCTTACGCTCCTGAGGGGATAGAAACAAAAACACAGTGTTAGGTCAATGCTGCTTATGATACAACAGATGGCACAACAAACATTTTTTAGCTTTGCAGAAATCACAGAATTACAAAATCTCAACTTCAGATGTTATGTTTTTCATGCATGAAACCTCTAAAGACAGAAATGCATCAGAGGATTTGGCCTGTACCTTGGTGGTCAGTGTCTTCACAGGCTTCAGGTTGAAGTTGTAGTCAAGATGCAGGTAGTTGAGATTCTTACGGTGGATAAGCAGATTGAGCATGTTATAGCCCTGTCTGCAAACCTGCAGCCCCACCTCAACCCAGTCCAGCTTGGTGGACTGGAAGAACTTGGTGGCCTTGAAGGAGCGGAATAGATACCTGGAAGCCAAACAGGAAAAAATCTTTAAAGAAAAACCTACTTGATGAGCAAAACTATTTTGTTTTAAATGCTTAAATTAATTAAGATGGCACTATAAGAAATCCAACTCAAGAATCTAATGATACTCACCTCTTCTTCTGGGCCTTGGGTGGTCGGTGTTTGAGAGCATTGAGCACATAGTACTTGAGCAGTTTCTGGTATGACACACGCACCTTCACTGGCTGTCCAGCAGGGCAGTGCTCACGGTACCTGGAAAACAATTCAAACACATAGCATTCAGAATTTCTAAAAAAACAAACAAACTTCCTTCTTCATAGTTCCATATTAACTTGAAACTTATTACTATAAAATATTAGAAGCAATATTTGATTGGTGAACAACCAACTACAGCTGCAGCCAGTGATAAAAAGCCACCACTCATTTTAATATTCCTCCAGTTCTTACGCACGGGCAAGCTGACCAATGCAAGTGCGCCTTTGTAAGAGGATATGCAAATCTTCACTTCTGATTTGTGAAATTGGGATCACTAATATAACTAATCAATATAAATGGTCCATATATTTAGTCTATAAAATCTTAGTATTTACTGGAAAAGAGCTTTAGTACTCTCTTCTGTTTCTTACCTAAAATCACACTCAGAATTTCCAAAAATAAATTAAAAACTACCCACAGTAAATTAGAAATTATAACAATATTTGTTTCGATGTGTAAATAGTTGGCTCACCAGTTCTTGATCAGGGGGATATCAATGGCTCTCCTTGTGCGGCCGGAACGGAGGTTGAAGGGTCTTGGTGCCCACAGCAGAGCGATGCCATTGGCGGTGTTGTCTGTGTAGAGTGGGGTCTCCTTGAGGAAGGGCTCCACGTACTCAGGTAGCTCAAACTCCTCATCGTCATCAGGCAGGGGCTCTTGACTCTGCATTGAAAAAAAAATATATATATAATGAGTGAGTTTTATGAAATCAATATCAACTGTACTAGGTAAAAATAGTCATAATAAGTTATAATGTCTGAATAGTGAAGGTCCAACTGCAACTGCAGCCATTTATTAAAGAATCACCACTCATTTTAATATTCCTCCAGTTCTTACGCACAGGCAAGCTGACCAATGCAAGTGCGCCTTTGTAAGAGGACTTCATTTACAGTGTCATCAGGGATTTTTTTTTTGAGGACGTTACATTTAGCTTTCCACTGAAGCCAGAGGAAAGAAGAGGCCAACCAACCACTCTCACCTTGACAGAGTGTCTGTGTGAAATTGGGTTGATCAGTGGGTCGAAGTAGAACGCTGGAAGATCTGGATCCTCTGTCTTGATAAACACCACGTTAGGTGTATGGTACCTGCCAAGGAAAAGGCAAGAGTGTCAATTCATTTCTTAACATTTAAAAATATTTAGGTAAATTTACTAACTGAATGAAAAAGTTGGCATTTGCACAAAAATGACATCCTAGTGTTTTTTTCACTCAATTTTTAATTATCCTTTCTTTAAACAGGTTGGTACTTTATTAATCCACGTAGGGAATTTGTTTTCACTTCATTTCTATAGCACAAAACAGTAAAGTAACACATTGCTTACTGTTGAAAATAGTTTTTGCTAGCATTCCAAAACATCAGAACATGTTACTAAAACAAACAGTGTTTTAACATCTTTAACTTATTATAACGATAATTAGCTCCCATGACTCTCTCAGAGAACTGCCTGCTAATGGAGCCAAACATTCACTGCTTACCAGGTGAGGTGGACGTGGTGCGGCAGGTTGTTGTACAGGTAGGGGAATGCGATTTTGTACTCTGTCCTGATAGGCTGTCTGATGATGATCTTGTTGATGTCATTGAACTCATTCCAGTCTTCGTCTCTATGGGAGAATCAGAGAGGGATCAGCTCCAGTACAAAGCACATAGCATCAGCTTGTGAATGTTGTTTATTTAGAAAGGACTAAAGCACAATTATTATTCTAACAAATACATACTGCATGTATTTCCTGATAACAAAATGCAGGAAAACACCTCCACCAAATGTTTTAACATTTAGGAGCCTGTCCATGGTGGCCTCCACAATCCAGGAGAATTAAAAGTATAAAACCAGTCTGTTTATCATTCATTTAAGGCAGGAAGTTCTTACTGGAGGTTAATGTCGCGGACCAGGGGCTCAAACTTAGGTCCTCCAGGGATGGCCATATTTAAGGCCTTGGAAGTGAAGAAAGCCTTGAGGTCAAACAGATAAAAGTAGTTGAAATCCACCAGGTCTGTCAGCAGCTGGTTGGCCAGTCGGTACAGCGTGGACATCATGGGCAGTGTGAACTGCCAGCGACGGTAGGTGGTGCCATTTACAAACCTGCAGGGGACAGGAAGAGGTCATTATTTTGGCAGATTCAAAGTCGCTACACATGTCTAAAAATAAACTAAATGTGTCTCATTAAGAAACAAAAAGATTTACTTGGCAGTGTCTTTGAGGGGCTGGTGCTCATAGAACCACTCCACCACTGAGCCATCCTCCTCGGGGTCCAGCTCCATCTGAATGGCCTCCAGTGGCTCCACATCAAGGATGTTGTCAGCATAGTCCAGCGGCGGCTCCTCATCATCAAATGGTGGGAAGCGCATCCTTTTGAAGTGTCGACGGTCACGCTTCTCACGACGCATCATGATCCACATGGTGCTAAGATGAGACGAAAGAATACCAATGTTTATGTGTTAGAAATACAAATGAGGACAATACACTCTTCGTGCATTTCACAAATGGATGAATACAATGAACTAAAAACTTGTCTACAAAAAATGGTGACACTCTTACCCCCACTGAGCGATGTAGACTGGCTCTATGACCCAAGGGATTTCATTAACAAAGGAAATGGCTCCTGTGATGTGGTACAGGACGGGCACATCTCGGATCTGCTCCCAGGGCATAGGCATGTTCTCCAGCAGTTTCAACACTGCATGGGGCATGTACTTGAGGGCACTGTTTAACAAAAGGAACGAAACAAGATGAGCTTGGGCAGTGATGATGAATCTCCTTAAACACTGAGCAGACTTATGAATATATGAATCAAAGCAATCAGTGTCTAGCTTATATGCATCTAAGATTATAACGTGAATATACACCAACTTAACAGCATTGGTCAAATGTTTCTCTTGAATGAGAACAGAACTGGTACTGTATATTTTGAATTTCCTATAGAAGCACAATAATAAAAATTTCTATTTACCCGAGGTAGACCCTCTTGTCATGGCGAAACTTTCTGTTGGTCATGTCTCCATGGTCCCTGATGATCTTGCGGACATGCTCTGGTGGCATGTCTTCCTTCTGAGCATCCACAAAACCAAACTTTCTCTTTTCTGAGTAGCGCTTTGCCTGCAACTGCTGCCATTTCCTTGCTGCAGAGACAGAAGACAACTTGATTAAAAACTACAATAATACATCCACATCCGTTTGTCATAACAATTTTTACCAACACTATACATACGCATAAATGCAATGAGTGAAATCTGACATACCTTTCTCTTGCAGTTTTTCCTCAGACATGAAATCCGGTACTGGTGCAGGAGGGGCTACACCTGGTGGGATCCCTGGAGGGACTCCTCTATAGGGGAAGGTAGCTGCCATGGCGCCTCACAACTACAAACATCACCACAAACAAATAATTAAAATTCGTTTCTGATTCCACTTATCCTGAGAGCTTTGTGCCACTGTCGTCAAGTCCCTTAAAATCACAACAAAATGATGCACATAAAACTGTATCTTATTTGATGGGAAACACTCCTTAATTGCTGTGGTAGAAAATGCAGTGTATAGACACACACATTCATTTTGTGCATCACCTGTGCTCTTTATATTGTGTAAATTTTGAACCTTACTGGTTACCACATCATACAATATTTTTAAACTCATCCACTCTTTTCACTTTTAAGACATATTTTACAATTTCTACCAGTATTTTGCAGTGGTTTTCCTACGTTGTGTATTTGGCTATGTACCACAATACCAAAGACAATGCCCTGTATGTTAAAACATACTTTACAGTCAATATGCCTAGTTCTAGTCTAAGACCGAGTCATTTTGTGCAAAAATGCATATCTGAAGCTTATGAAGCTTCATTTACAGACTATTTTTAAACATCACATTCCCTCTTTTCTCCCATTGAGCTGCAGTAACAAAGACAATGACTTTATCTTTAAAAAAGACTAATACTGAAAGATAACTACTTGATTTGATTAATAGGAAGCTTTACATTATCTGCAGATGAATTTTAAAATGCATTCAAGCACAGGCGGACTTGATTTTAACGGCATCCCTTCAATAGCAATTATATTATGAAATGATTTTGTAATGATCAGTATAAGTGAATAAGAGACAGAAAGAAAAGAAAAAGAAAAACGAACTCGGTGTTTATTCGGACTCATTGTTTCAGTTTTAAAACAAACTTTTAGGACAATGAACCCGTCCTATAACTTCGGCTTAACAACATGGCTTCCAGTCTGAATCAAGCTGTCCGCTAATGCTACCGATCACCAGCTGACCGGATTACTCGCTCTATAAACAATACTGTATAAATTCTCGCATTCTGCAAACGTTAACACAGGTCCCGCTAATATCTTGCATAATGTTGATTAATGTTGACTTTCTGTAATAAAGCATGGCTAGAGCGCGTAGCTAGCCCGGAGCTAACAAAACTAGCTTAGCAGCTAAATAAGCTAACAAAAACGAAAATGTTCATAACACCACACACCTCCCTACCTTCACTTCCGAGGCAATTTCTTGAGGTCGACTGCAGCCTTTTTTCCTCAAACGACCAGCTATCAAAACATTTCTCCTTCAGCACAATTTAAGCCTTTTATTTAGGCTCTATGTTGTGTTTCTTCCTCCTGTGCAACACGCTCGATGATCGACGGCGGCCACACGATGAACGCAGCTCAGTGGAACTCACAGACAGCGGGTGCGCCGGATGGAACGTTCTCTTAGCACTAAACGGACTGGGTGCTACGTACAAAAATGCGCTAACGTAAGATAAGCGCCATTTTAGAGAATACCCGGATGATACTGTTTCCGTTGTCCCACCGCCCCCTACGGTGCTGGAGTGTGTCCTGCAACAACTACGTGGTAACCTGATTCGTAAAATTCTCCCAGACGCTTCCAAGTAGTCTCTTCCCTCTTTTTTAAGATGTAAAAATTATCACTTGGAACTTTTTTTTAATTTAATTTTCTTCATAACAGAACAAGACATGATACAAAGGTCAATAAAAGTATCAGAAAAAAATATCAGGAAAAAATAGGAGGGATGGATGTCAGGACACAAACAGGCAACAGGCTCTAGAAGTGAACAAATGATATCCAGGTTTACATGAGGAAATAAATTATGAGCAGA
>JANJYP010093769.1:0-11105 GCA_024605115.1 Rastrelliger brachysoma | reverse complement strand
TCACTCCCCCATAATAGAGGAAAGGGCCGATATAGTTAATGAAGTATACATAATGGAAAAAATTTGCTTTTCACTTCACCTACAAATGAGCAGATTTGCTTAGTCGTGATCAAAATGGGTTTCTTATGTATGACAGTCACGGCCACACTTTATGGAGTTAACAAATTAATATAGAGCCTTTGCTGCTGTGTTTTTCCTCCTCTTTTTTTACTGTTCTCTATAAGGAGAAGGTTGCTTGATCTCCTAACCAATTTTTCATTTTTAAACTTGTTAACTTTCTGGAAGTATAATCAGAAGGGGGGTTCAAGTCATGCTGTTCATTTGTGGTGAGCTTTTAATGCTCTCTGTAACTGCAAGGCTATTTCTCTGCAACTGGGGGAGGGAACCCAACAACACTCATTCACTCTCATGCAAAGAGTTGGATAAACAGATCAATATCTTTCTCATATTTGTGCATTAAATATTAAGCTTAAAGTCAGGAGATGATTAGCATAGCTCAGCAGAGATGGGAAACAGAGGGGAAACAGCTAGCATGTTCTATTAGATTAGAAGGTAACAAAATCAACGTACTAGCACCTCTAAATCTACTTATTTCTTCTTTTAATTTGTACAAAAACAAAACTTTATAATATGACATATAAGGACTGCAGGTTGCTGCTTTTACAGTTTGGACACACTGCACTACGTGCTTACACTCGCTTACTGGTAAAACCAAGCACCGCACACTCCAGCTAACATTAGCTTCTTAACTAAGTTGTGCTAACAGGTCAGGTAGTCTATTGTAATTAAGTAACACTGAAGTTAGTGAGATACTGTGACAATAGTGTGACTAAGTGCAAATCCCAGAGTTGAAAAGAGCAGCATAGTTGTCAATCAACACCCCCACAGCAGACGTCAAAGCTAATATAAGTCTTCTATTAATGAAGTGATAATTCCCTAAAGGACCAGCAGCACACTTATTAGAGGCCCTGTATTTAGTGACTGAGACCATAATGACTCATTGCTGACTGAGTATTTCTAGAGACAAGTCGATGCTTTTTGAATGGGAGTGTGTTTTTTCTAGTGGCTGTCAATGGTATTGCACTTTAAGATAGCCTATACTTGTGTTTTGTGGTGGATTAATGAGTTAGTATGATTTATACTCAGAGTGTATTGTAACCTCATGGTAACTCCCTATGAAACCCCAACTAATATAGTATGTCTTAAGTCAGTAAGCTCTAGATGTATACTGGTGCTACGCTAGTCATCTTGGTATTATCTTAGGCTACTTAAAGAAAACATGTTTCCCCAAATGACAAACTATCAAACTATTTTTTTCAAAGAAATATGTAATAGTAAGTTTTCCTTTCATAATTCATATAGGGAGTGTTTGAAATGTTCAATACCTAAAACTATATCTACATATAGTATATAAGCTACATTAACTGCCAGTAATAGTAGTTTTCTTAAGCTAGCCTAAGGGCTTTTGTGTTTCTTGTAATGTGGTATCAAAAAGTAATAAGTAAAACAGAATAACAGAAAGTTATGGTGAAAATACCACTTTTCAATCTTCACTGTGAAGCCATTAATCAATACACAGAAAGGCAGAAAATATATTTTTCATTACATATCGTATCAAAAGCCTCTTAAAGGGGCAACTTAGGTATTTTTCAAACTCAACACTATGACCCCATGTGAGTAACTGGGGACAACAATTTTTGGAAATGGGTCCATGGTTGCATGGTAGCCGTGAAAGAGGCCATAAAATAATCTGATGGGGCAATAGTGCCCCATCAATATATGTCCACTAAAGGTGCTTGTTTTTGCCATTGACAGTCTCAGGTTGTCATTATAAATGTTTGATAACATTATGGAAAGGACCATATAGAGAACTAAAACATCATTCACTCTGTTTGTTATTGTGTCTTAATTTTATAAATGTGAATATTAATGGTTATCCCCCCACTAACTTATCAAATTATTAACTATCTATGTGTGCAAAAACAGCATATTGTGTTTAAGAAAATGTTTACAGTAAATAGTTTCACAGATCACTACCAGACTAATTTATGGAAGTGTCTAAGTATTTTTCCCCACTCACACAGCTTCTTCTGTGTTTAAGTATCTTACATGGAAGGAAAAGCTCCTCCAGAGAAAAAAATGCATAGTATTGGTCACAAGAGGGCATGTCACCCTATAAAACAAGCAAGTTGCTAATGACTTTTTCAGGAACCAATTTTCTGCTTTGTGGCACAGCCCATAAACAAAGCTATTCTCCTCCATCAAGGGATGAATAGAGATTTAACTGTCTTTTTTGTTTATTGTGTGACAGTAATATTTACACATTGCTTATGTCACAAATTGAAAAAGGAAGGTGTCTGACTTTGTCACTTCTGTCTCGTGTTTTTGCTTCTTTATGTGTATTAAAAAAACAAGGTTAAAACACTTCATCCAGCCTAGCCCAGCATGCTGATACTATAGATGTTTAACAAGGACCTCTACACTAATGTGACCTAACATTTCACCCCCCCCTGGTTTGACACATTTTGGAGTTTTTTTTAAATAGTCTCACAACAGGATTGCAGCGACACACATCAATGTGACAGTAATGCTGAAATTAGCTTTAAAATGCTGAGCTCTCACTACTACACAAGCCCAACACTGTAATAATACCCCCACCTGCTACCACTCCAACAGATGTGTGTGTGTGTGTGTGTGTGTGTGTGTGTGTGTGTGTGTGTGTGTGTGTGTGTGTGTGTGTGTGTGTGTGTGTGTGTGTGTATATATATATATATATATATATATATATATATATACTATCACTATAAGTCTGTTCCTAACCCTGGGGGTTGGCTACATGATGACTCAGGTGTACCAGATGACAATTTGATTTTAATAAATGTGGAAGGTTGAGAGTTTTTTTAAATGCATACACTTGGGTTTCACAAATCATGTAACTGTGTCTCTCTCCCTCTCTCTCTCTGTCTCGCTCTGTGTGTGTGTGTGTGTGTGTGTGTGTGTGTGTGTGTGTGTGTGTGTGTCTGTGTGTGTGTGTCTGTGTGTGTCTGTGTGTGTGTCTGTGTGTGTGTATTTAGACTAGTTAATTAACATGTCCTCTGACAAGACATCATAAAAAAGACAAAGTGGCTCTGGTGATCTTGAAATTCTGCAAAGCACTATTTAAAGGAGCTCACCATAAGGGCGTTTGCAGCTTTCAGTCAAACTATAACCTTACTGATGAATGACTGCAGCACTATGACTTAATTATGACTGCACAGGAAATACTGTCCATCCCTAGTAATGACCCCGATGGCCATCGATAAAAAGGCTTGATAAACGCAGACTTCCTGAGCCTGGATGGATAAATACGGCCTGAGTAATGAGACCCGGGCTGCCTGGGATGACAGCTCTGCTCTATATCATATGCTGCTCTGTGGTTCTAGGGCAGCAGCAGCAGTAGCAACGGTGGGCGGGTGCTTCTTTCACGGGGAGCCTTTGAAAACCTCAGTGCGAGCGCTCTCATTCGCGGGCCCGGCTTCCGAACACAATGGTTGTGTTCTCTGAGAAGAAAATAACCTGAGATATCAGAGAGACAGTAATGAGAAATTCCATTTTCAGTCATCTGCTTCTATCGGTGACTCTCCAGTGCACTCACAAGTAAAAAGCAATAGCATCAATCTTTACACATACACCCCGGGATGAATCTTTTGAGTACATTTCACAGTGGCTCATAGCATACATCAAAATACCATAATCTATGTTTCAAATTAAGTTCTCCATTCACTCGCTGCACTAATTAACACGGTAATTGATTAATCCATTACTTGATTTTTTTGTTTTTTTTGTTTTTTTTGTTCTTAGTCTTTAGTCTGNATTAACACGGTAATTGATTAATCCATTACTTGATTTTTTTGTTTTTTTTGTTCTTAGTCTTTAGTCTCAAGCTAATAGAAGCTCAATAAACCGGCCGTTTACATTTGCGAGAGAAAAATTGGGGCTCTATTTCATGGTTCAGAAGCTTTACTGTCCCTTTTTAGAGGGGAAAAAAGACAGATCTTACAGAGTTTAGCAAAGCTGTCATTAGCAGGCTTAGGATCTAAAGCAGACACTGAAAGCTCAGACCTTCACACAATACAACAAGAAACGAGCATTACATTCTTATAATGGCTCCACTGCCTCATGGGATGGTGGTACGCGCTAAAGTGACAGACAAGATGTGAAATAAGATGATATAAAACCGGATTCACACCTGTGATGCTTTCAGTATCTGTCAGATGGTGTTTTTTTTTTTTTTTTTACCTAATCAAAATGTTAGGAGGTTTCAATCACTTGTTATTGAATCTCTACTCCAGCAAGTTATAAGATTCCCAAGGTCAATACCACTGTTTTTTCCACCCAGTAGATAATCTCTCTTTTTCCACCCTTTTCGCAGGTCAACGAGGAATATCCCCCAGTACATTCTTACTAATTACCATTGGTCTAGCATATAAATTGATTTTTTTTTCTCTTCACTTTTTTTAAGGGAGTAGATCTTCTTAAATCCCTCTCACTATAATTAAGGCTTATATCGGGATAATGGAAAAATGGTGGATCAAAGGTTGAATTAATTGCAGACTCCAGCATTTAATTCAGGTACTGAGAGAGTGTAGACATGTCTTTCATGGTAAGAAACCTTCAGATACACACAAGGTGGTTGTCAGGAATAGATCTGCTAAATATATGTGTAGATATTTTTTTTTTCTTTTATAAATGTGGTATGTTCCTTCAGGCTGATTGCCACCTGGTGGAGTCTCTACGGGGGTTGCGGTGCATGTTCGAGTCATACATTCAAAAAGCCTTAAGTGAAATACTTATCACTTGTAATATGCACTCATACTGCACATCTGCCCCTGTGGTTTTTTAGCTTTATAGACAACTGCATGAGAAACATAATATCATCACATTCCCACAGCCCATCTGTTGGCAAGGTAACATACCCTGTAACACCTTGTTCTTGACATTAACACTTTCTTAAATTTATATAATAAAACCAACACAAAATAAGAAAAAACACACAACAGTAGTAACACTAAGGAAGATGATGTCATTGTAGTTAAAATAAGATGAACACAGTTGATTATAATGAATAAAAGATTATCAGTCATATACCTAAAAATAACACAGAAAGTGAGTGATACATATGACATGACACACTTAACATGTATATATGTAACAACAAAAAAAAGCCATAAAAATTTCAAAACACAACTCGTGTCTTAGAAAACCAGCAAGTATATTATTCAAAAGATTCACAACTGTGAGCACCAAATGAATCATGAATCATTCTGTGAACACACTTTTACACTATCAAAAAACACCAAACAGCAATGACCTTCAAACTGAGACTTCCTCCTGGTTCCTTCCTCCAAAACCTTGATAAATGGAATCAAACCAATTGTAGATCCAGCCTTTTTCATAAACATGTTAATCCTGTTCCTATCATTGGTGCCAATGTGTATCTGTACAGTAAATATGAAGCTACAGCCAGAAGCTGGTTGGCTCAGTTTTAGCATAAAGACTGTGAGAGGTGGTGGTCAGGCAACCACTTGAGACTACAGGAAGTGGTTGGAATAGCCCATCACAATAGCCCTCTATTACCATAAATCACCATCAAACTGCATGCTAAGCTAACAGGCTGCTGGCTGTAGTTATATTTAGTGTCAAGGCAACATATACTGAAATTTTGAGCTTTTCCTTCACTGTTTGGCAAATGAATTGATTTTAAGGACTCAACCATGCTATTGTTCAACATTAAAATATTACACACTGGATATTCTTTTAGAATAATGTAAGATTGATATATACATACATTAGTTCATTTTACACTAATTAAAAAGTATGCAAAAAAGTACAAAGAACAAATAATATACAGTGCAGAGATGCAGAAAACCCCCAAAACCCTAAAAATGTACAAATTTCATGAGTGATATGAAACTAAATAGTATCAAATGTATAAATAATACTACAATACATCCTTATTTTCTTCTTCGGCCACTGTTACCGATCACCTTCCAACCCTACAACACCTTAACTTGCCTCAAGTGTACACATTCTCTTGTATACTCATCACGTAATCTCCCCGTTCTTTGAAAAGCCTGAACTCCTGAAGAAGAGGCAGTGTGTGACACCACGCCGTGCCTCAAAAACTGAGGGAGTCATAAATATATTTATTACAGGCCTAGTAAATGAGGAAGGTGAAGTCATTTAAAATACTTTCCTTGGGGAATAAATTATGGTACACTGTGAAAACTTTCCGAGCAAAGTCACACCTCTGAAATAAGCATGAAACTGCCAAACGAGGTAGGTTTAATTTTTTATTTTTTCGTTGCTTTTTTTTTTTTTTTTTTTTTTGGTTGTATGTGTCTGTGGGTTTTAAAAAAAAAAGACAGAATGAGGTAGAAGGAAAGAGAAAATGTGTGTGTGTGTGGTCTGTATGTCACATTTTGAATTTAAAAACAGTTGAAAGTCGGACAGTGCCACTAATTTGGATTATAATAGGAGTTTTTCACTGCTGCTGCATTGAGCATAAGCTGAGAGGCATTTGTCTTTGTTGAGGTTGTGGTTAAAGTCTATGAAATCATACGAGTATCAGCATAGGAAACATTGAAACTGTGAACAGGACAATGTTACCAGGGATTGATGCCTGATTCCAACTGTTGACCTTGTGACTTGACCATGAGGATGCCCCACGCCATTCCTTTTCTAACATGTACCTAACTGAACAGTAAGGCTGCTACCAGTCTGTAGAGTCTTGTGTAACAAAAACAAAAAAGCTATGAGCAACAGAAGAACAAAATATGAATATTTAGTTAAATGTCAAACTGTGAGTGGGTAGACTGATAGTGAATTCTGTTTGTACTCAGAAGTCGGAATTTTCAAATTCCCAGTCAAAAAGTTCAACTGGTACGCTTGTTCCTTGAAGTCGGATTTCTGATTAGGAAAATTGGACAAGTCCTCACCACCCCAACCTCAAGATCTAATTTGGCTTCCCTGTGCATCAAATAGGTGTAAGTTGTAGTAATATCCTATTTATTAGTAGTTTTGTCTTATTTGTCTGATTCATTGCATGTGCAAAATACATTTTTATTAACTGGTAGCAAATACCAGTTAATAAAAATTGCTAAACTGGCTAGAACTGCTTTTCTGCCTTCTAAACTAGAATAGTAAAACTCAAGTGTGATATCATTCCCAGCTCCAATTTCCAACTTCTGAGGTAAATGTAAAGCAGCATAATGCACTGATTTTCAGGATGGTAAAAGTGTGGGACGGCCTAAATGAATTATTTAAAAAAGTGGGTTGGGCTTATCTCCTCACATAATGGCAGTGACACCCATGCTTCAGGGGATTAATATGCAAATCAATGAAATGTGAGCTCAAACGGAGCAGGGTTATATGAATTCTGTGTGTCTCTGTTACATTTTGAACACTGGTATCCTGAACAAGCCTCATCAAACTGATAAACCAAATGTCTGAAGAATTGGGAGGGGGAAAAAAAACTGCTGACTGATGGTCAGAGCTTCAATGTGAACTCCCATTGAGGCGAGAGCGATGCATTGCAGGAACGACCTGTCAAAGCTGCTGGGTATCATCCCCCCTTAAAGCTTTTTTGACACATTTTAAAACCCGACTTCACTGAGACTTCCCTTCACCGACACATAGATATCCTGCTGATACACTGGAATTCTTTAACTCTGACAAGACTATGTGATTATGTAAATGTGTACGGTTGAGCGTTCACACACGCCTTGCATCCGAGGCGGCGACGTTGAACGCGTACCCAGATTCGCAGGTGTTCACCCGATCCGTTTATCGATTTTTTTATTTATTTATTTTTTTCTTACAGTGGAGATGTAGAGAGGTTACGGACCCGTTTGACCTCCATGCCCTCGCATCCCTTGTCAATATCGGTGGCAAATATTGATCCCTTCAGGCAATCCGGCTTAATTGAAGATAGACCTTTTTCTCTCTCTCTGTGAGTATTCAACAGAGAGAGAGAGAGACAGAAAGAGTGATGAATGATTGCGAGGTGATTTCTTTCACATGAGGGAGAGGGATACATTTAAATAGCCTGTAGTGCACTTACCACGTCTTCTTCACTATAATGAGAACACTGGCTGGTATGTGGAACGACTTTTGTACCGGTACCACTCAAGCGTGAGGTCATGGCGACTTTACTGTGCTTCAGTGTGTCAGTAAGATCTCATAATTTATATCTCCTGTGTTTATTACATTTATGAAACCATAGAGAGAGTTAAGGAAGGAGACTTTGATAGGATGCATTAGCTTGTAGCAATATTTCTTATACTATCATACCATTCTTATGTTTTGAGCATAAACCTGTCGCCGTAGATAAGTTATTGCTTTATCGTACAATATCGTACAGTAACTTTGGCCCCATTACGTTATTATGCTATTATATTATCATTGTATCAGTAGTATAAAATAATCTTCAAATGACAATAATATCGTTTATCGAGATTTTTTTTAAGACAATATATTGACCAGTAAAAGTCGTTACTGTGACAGTCCCACTCGCCCAATTTCCTTTCCTGTCATTATTGTTGGCCATCAGCTGTTCACATCTACTATATCCAACAGCACGGGGACACACCTCCATTCTCATTCTCATCATCTTGCTGCTTTCGTTTTAAACATCTCTCTCTGTCTTTCTGCTTTTTAGCGGTTTAATGCTGCCATGAAATTCGCCCCCATCACCGCCCTGTCTTCGCAGTATCATCACTTTATCACATCATCAAAACTCATCAGTCTCAGCATAGTCATCAGCCACTACGACCAGTGTCTAGACTCCATAGTGGGGAGGAGAAGGGGTGGGGAGTAGGGGGGGGAGGGGGGAGGGGGGATTTATCATGCTGCTGCTCAGGAATGATGTCCTTCAATTACAAAATCTCCCCGTAGAGTCTGAGACATTTGACAAGACTTAATCATCACTTTCACCGTGTACAGCAGACAATTATCTTCCCTTCAGTCACTCATCTCTCCTGAAATCACAGCATCACCATATTTTCTGTAATCTATTCAACGCATTGTGTTCTATAAATATATATGCTCCGATTCGTGTAATATCATAAGGATGCAATTCTTTTTTCACGGAATCACAGCGTATGCAAATTGTTCTTCTTGGTCCTGTGGGTGGTCTCTGAGTTTTCTGGAGAATCTGAGCATGAGCAAGTAAGTTGAATGACTCCTGCTGGGAACAGGGCACTCCTGAATTCAAATTGAGCAGAGGAGAGAGGATTTTCATTTCACATTTCTGCAGACTAGTTCCTGAAGTTTAGTTTAGTAAGACAAGGGAGGAACCTCAAGTTTTTCTCTCTCACTATCTCTCTCTCTCTCTTTTTTCTTTCTTTCGGTAAAATAGATATGCACCAGGTTACGGGCCCGCCTCATTTGATAGGATTTTTGTCCCACATAGTCTACCTCCATATCTGTGAGGGGTGTTTGTTGTTAGATATGACCTAGAAAAAAAGAACTGAATAGCTCATTTTACAGCTTATAGTGCGAAGAATAAACTTTTGAGAAAACAGCAGATGCGTTTCATCGATTTTTAAGAAAACACAAGACGAACGTTGTTGGATTCCACTGCAAATACACATATTTGGAGAACAGGTTTTTGTTTTTTTTTCAGTTTCCCAAAATATTAACATGCGCACACACAAAATTAATTTCTGCTTTGTCTCAAGATGCAGAAATATTAATTTCAAGTTCCATGTGAAAGGGTGTTTTTATTTGCTTGAACATAAGGTTAACTAAAAGACTGCACTTGAATATTCAATGACTCTCTTTGAATGTGTGAGTGGATGCATACAAGAATAATTGAAAAAAAAAAATATGTTGAATTTTCAAAAACAGTAACATGTGCTTTTTGTACCACTGTTGAGAGCTACAGTAATACTGGATATTTACTACAGTTAACAAGCCAGCCAAAAGATTCTTGGTCCATCCCTGCTGCTGCTTGGACATCCTAACAGCAGCAGCAGCAGTAGGAGGAGATGGTGATGGTGATTGTGAGGAAGGAGTAAGAAGAGGAGGAGNCTCTCTCTCTCTCTCTCTCTCTCTCTCTCTCTCTCTCTCTCTCTCTCTCTCTCTCTCTCTCCCTCTCTGTCTCTGTGTGTGTCTCTCTCTCTTTACTGCCTCTTTCCCTCTCTTTCTCCCACTCCCTCCTCCTCCCTCCTCCTCCTCTTCTTCTGTGTCTCTCTCTCTCCTTTCTCCGTGCGTGCGTGCGTCCCGCTCAGCTCCCGCGCTGTCTGATGAGAGGAGAGAGAGAGAGAGAGAGAGAGAAGGCAAGGATGGAGGCTCAGTAGTGTTTGTGTTGCCTCACGGAACAAGCACAGCACAGCCTGGCGCGAATGTAGCGCAACAAAAGAAAAAAAAGAACAAGAGAGCAGCATCTTTGCGCACAAGGCACAACTCAGACGGATGTTTTTTGGCCAAGAACAGCAGCGGCAGCAGCAGAGGCAGTAGAGCAAACGTCGCCGACACTCGACAGTAGTGATGTCTCTGCGCATTATTTCATTTAATGACAAAAAAACGGATTAATCTAAGGGTGTGAACTCCTTCCTGAAAAATTCCAGCTGCGAGGGACAGGTAAGATTATTTATTTATTATTATTATTATTATTGTTGTCGTTATGTGATAATTAGCAAGCTCCGTTCTTTCTCGTGTTCCAACTTCCAACACCCCCCCAAGTTAAATCATCCACCTCCAGTTTTAGTAGTAGCAGTAGCAGTTGCGGCTCTGCAACATATAAAACCTCCATATCCATAACTTTTTTTTCCTCTCCTCAACACAGATTACACTAAAACCTCGATATAAAATAGAGAGAGAGAGAAGGAGATTTGCCTTCTCTGAATTTCACCCTCCTGCTGATCTGATTTGCCTGTCTCTACTTTGTTGTGGTGGGAGTGGGACTATCATGGTGGAAGTAAAGTAGTAATCTGCGGGTGTGCGTCTCTGCGATCGGTGCAGATGTTCGGTAATCCCCCCCCACCCCCCCTTCTATCCACCGCTGACCCTTCCTTGAATAATCCCCTCGGATTTTTGTTGATTATTCCACTGCTGCTTCCCCT
>JANJYP010093755.1:0-10866 GCA_024605115.1 Rastrelliger brachysoma | reverse complement strand
TATTCATATTTTTGCCACATAAGAGAAACATCCTCACAGTTGAAACCAGGGAACATTTGACATTTTTGCTCAAAATTATCAAAATAGTTGCCAGTGAGATCATTTATCCAAAACTTTGTTTTAAAAATCTGCACAAATTCTGCTTGATGTCACTTGGGCATTGGTTATTATTCATCAAAGCATTTAGAAAACCAGTTTTTTAAAGCCTTATGAAAGTGTTTAGCAGGTGTGGAGCAGAGCCTTATGGAAGTTGTTCTTCCTCTGTCTGAAGGTGTACCAGAAGGTCTGAGTGTCGACGGGCAGAGGAGAAGAATGGCTGGTTGTGGAGCCCAAACCAACAGTGTGTCAAGATTGTCTCATTCTTTCCCCCAAACCTTTCCTGTAAAAAGACTCAGAAGGTACAGCAGTGCTTTATTTTCTTACTCTTCTTCCTTTGTTCTGCGGATTTCTTTCTGTCTCTGTCGCTCTGCAGTACACAAATCCCACTTACATGCACATCACACAAACATGCACAGTCTGAGTAATAAACTGCTTCCATTGTGAATCAGAGAATCTGGGCTCTAGGTATTCCTGCTTGGTATTGATCCATCCAGAAAACTCCAAACTGGCTTATTATAACTGCCCTGGTTGATTGTACTCACAGGCTGAAGATGGAGAGGCTCTCCAGCGTGCATTCTCTCTCAAGTTGTTTTTTCATTTTCTGCTCTCTGACTACTTCTCTTTTCCTTCTTCTCTGACTCATTCTTGTATTTCCGTCAACACTAACCCTGTCTTTCTCCTTCTCCATTTTTAAAAAGAAAGTTTTATTTTTTCTTTATTTTGTTCAGCATTACATGAAGGGGAAATTAATTTACTTAAGTACTCAAACGTGTTAATCAGGTCATAAAACCTAATGTAGTTTTGAGCTGCTTACACTGTTTTGAATCCTCTTCATATTTTACTCTGTCTAGGTTAAGATCAACATCCCTTCCCTTCCTACTATCGGGCCCTCTGACCGTCTGCACTGCACCATTGAGTCCTTCCGATGTGAAGGCAGTATGTCTGACTCTGGTCAGGTCTCCTGTGACTTGCCCCGCCCCTCACTTATACCACAAACACCTGAGGACCAAGGTGGGGCCTTTTATAATTAACCTGCTCTCTCTTTATGCATATTTTTTTCAAGGCAGATATCTTTCATCCATTATAATCAAGGCTAAAAAAGCCCAGGGTCCACTGCATGGTAGATGTTTTTGGTAATTTAATTAACTGTAAATTTGTTAGGGAATTTACACCATTCAAGTATGACATCAACTGAGATGAAGCATGCATTATTAAAAGACTATTCAGTGTAGAAAAGGAATACAAATGTCTTGTAGAATAAAAATGAAAACACTGACTTGGCAGAAATTGAATATTCATAACAAGCATTTTTAAATTAATATATAAAAATCATGTTTTTGTTATTTCAGAATAGGCTCTTTACATAGAGAGTGCATCCTCTTCCATGGAGCCCACCATGGTGCACCACAGTGTTTCTACGATAGCCCAGAACAGACAAAGCAAGCACTGGTTCTAGAGAGGGCCATTATTGGTTCTCCTACATGCTTAGCAGGGCTGAGTTTATTCAGTTTGTTGCAATCTACAACCTCACTCCTAGATTCCACTAAATCCTACACACTGCACCTTTAAATAAAACATGACGCTTAGGGAAAAAAGCGCAGGTGTTCTTTTCTATAACAAATGCTGTGCATTCACTGAGAGACTGTGGTTTAGACTGTCAAATAATGACTAAATTGATCATAAGAAGAGATTTATCAGGATCAGTGTGGCTTAAACAATTTCCTCTGGGAAATCTTGGGAGTAGTAGTTGTCCTGGACTTAATGGGAACCTGGAGCTGACAGAATACGAATACATTGCACAGTAGTCGGGGGTTATTAGGGGCACAACAGCAAGATTTTGCCCTATGGTCCCTGAAATAGGCCCACTCTGTTCTAATTGGTCAGCTCCCTGCCCTTCATTCATGAGCTACCTCTAACTTAAGACAGGCTAAGAAAGCAAATGGTGGTAATCAGATTACATTTATTTTTCTCATGCTTTACTCAGAGTGGAAACTTCTCTGATACATATGTACATATTCAGTACTGAATCTGATCCAAAATATTATTAACCTTTATTTTACCTCAAAAGACCAATGAAGAGGAATCCTCATTTACAATGGTGTTGGGAGACATNGATCCAAAATATTATTAACCTTTATTTTACCTCAAAAGACCAATGAAGATGAATCCTCATTTACAATGGTGTTGGGAGACATATGCAATTGGACAATGCTAATTTGATTGTGGGTGTGCACAAACAGTCTGCTATCATTAAGAGGAGGGCAGCCAAACAAATCATCAAGAATAGGCGGAATCCCTGCCTTTGACTTGCAGGAATTATTTTTACATACCTTCACCTCACGTTTTGGATCTGACATGGCCCCTTTAAATTAATACATTAAGACACAATTAACATAATGGAATATGATATTATGATCTGTCTCAAATTATTTAAAGGTCATGTCTTTTATGTCAAAATGTGTATTGTTTGGTCTTCAGAAGCACAAAATGACATCCTTCCTTCAACTAGATCTTTCATTTCATTAGCTTTCAGTGTCTTTCATAAAGATCGTGTTCAATTGTAAATAAATGTATGAAACTCATATCTCTTCTATCTCTCCCTTTGCTGTGCCCTCAGACTTTGTGGCCGTGGCAGTCAGGATTTTCGTCAACGAGACGGTGCAGCTGGCCACGCGGGAGTTCAAGTTCTACAACTGTGCTGCCACAGTGAGGAAATCTGAAAACACACCGTGAGTCAGACTCTTAATGTATCCGTTCTGCTCTGTCACTCACTGAAAATACACAGTGACACTGAACACAGCATCAACTGACAACCTTGATGTAAATGTATCATCATGCATGAACAGATGAGAGATCAAGGTTCTGTTTGTAAATTGTGATGCATGGTAGTTTTGAATGCACCTCTTGCATTTTTTCTCCTTCTTTTATTACCAAGCTGAGGAAATTGCCTCAGTTTCCTTTTCATTAATCAAAAAATGAAAGTCGATCTACCCCATTTTTTCCTCTCATTTTTTTTCTTCATTTCTTTCATGCTGAGGAATGTATGATGAACGAGCTTTGCTTATGTGAAGTTGCAGAGATCCATTTCGTTGTCAGCAACATGGATTTTTGCACCAGACACTCTTTGATGAGCTTGCATGTTTAAATTTTGTTTCTGTGAGCTTTTGTGTGTGTGTGTGTGTGTGTGTGTGTGTGTGTGTGTGTGTGTGTGTGTGTGTGTGTGTGTGTGTGTCTGCTCCTACCGAATGATGTGTGTGTGTGTGAAACCACTTTCACATTGTTGGTATTTATGTGCCTATATTTCTATTTGTTTTCAGGTGTATGTCATGTGTGGCCAGTTCATGGGGTTGCCAGTGGAACACACGTGACCACACCTGCAGTGACAGTGATGACGTGGTTGGCTCTCACATCATCAAGCACCGTCAGGTAAGTCATGTCAAGGGTTAACACATCAAGACTCCTATCTCCGATAAAAGATAAGGGAGAGAGATGCTGCCAAAAATGTAACAGTAGTTTCTAAAGGAACATTTAATCACCACGTGATTCAGCGCCTGAATGATCCAAATGCCTTCTGAAAATTAATAAAAAACTCAAATCCCAGTATCAGCTGTCACCATCTTGTGTGACAAATATTGAAGGATAGAGGATATCAGTTTACAAGTCAGCAGATGTTTCAGCGATACACTTATCTATTGCCACAGATGAGTGTCCATTAAGTGGTTGGCACATTTAAAATGTAAATGATTGAAAGTTGAAGTATCTAATTTGTTTTGATGCCTTCTCAGGGAGCAAAGTGTCCTCAGTTTGAGAATCCAGATCCTGTGCTCATCCCTGTGGGCTACAAGACACGTATCAGCTTTGAGGGGATAAATTTGGACCTTTATCAGGTAAAACTGTTCAGCTCATTTAAATCCTTCTTAAATAGCACAGCAGTGAACCAGTTTACCTTTAACCTTGTTTTTATTTGTCCGGTTCTCCAGGGCCGTGTTTTCACCATTGGCACAGAGCTGATGAGAAATGTGGAAGAAGAGGTCAACTTTGAGGACGGGCCTTTCTACACTTTCAATGGCTTCAATGTGAGTGTGTTTGTTTGTTAGTTGCTTGACACTGGTCTTGATTTGAAACTTGACACTGTGCTGATTTCATACCTTTGCTAAGTTGCTCTGAAGGCTTCTTGCCAATTTGCTCCTCTCTCAAAATAGGTTCTTCAACTTTTACATTAGAGTAAAACTTCTGTGCTGAAAAAGTATATATGCAAACTTTCTGAAAATGCACAGCTCCCTTTATCAATCAAATCACCCTTTAGCTGGCTCTCACAGCCCCTTTGATATTCTCTAGCTCCCTCTAATGGACGGACTCTTCCACTAGAGTTATTTTAGTTCTGTCTTCACATTGTGAATTCTGTGATTGGGAAGCTCCAAAAGTGCCTAGCCCCCAGCTATGTTCTCTTCCAACATTGATTTCTTCAGCTGAAAATCTGCCAGACTTGGTGTGATTTTTTTTTCCTTTATTTTCTTCCTCTGGCATGGGAGAGCGGCAGCCCACATGTTTGCCGAGAAGAGCTTAAGTGCCATTAATCACTGGGTTCTGTATTAATAATTCATTTTTCTTCCAATTTCTTAGTTTTCCTACAATAAGTCACCGGAGACCAATGTTCTTTTCTACGTGAAGGACAAGGAGTCAGGCAAGAAGATGGACAGCACGCTGAACGGTACGCCCTCACATTTTAATGTGGAGATCTTATTTGTAATGCCCTGTTGGTACACTGTCAGTCCCACTGTGGGACCTCCATTAGATTTGAGGAGACTACTTTTTAATCTTGAATTGAAAATTAGTCAGAAAATTAATTGGTAATGACTTTCATCAGACATGTTTTGACAGAATATGAAGGATTTAAATATCTCTATAACAAGTGATAGTGAGGCCTGCTATGTTTTCCTTGTCATGCAAATTAAAACAGTTATCAGATTTACACACTGACATCCTTGTTCATTCAGAATACACACACACATATCCTCACACTGTGGTGTGAACTATTTAAATGTAAAGAAAATTTGTTTAATGTAAAAATATTTTTTCCCCATACTACTTCCCATACAGTCACCTTGTACAACTGCTCCATGGGAAGAGAAGACTGTAGTCTCTGTAAAAATGCCGACCCAAAGTACAGGTGTGTGTGGTGTGCCAAACAGAAGGCGTGTGTGTACGAGAAATTGTGCAGTCTTGACCAACATGGATCCGAGGATCCCTACAACACAGAATGCCCTGACCCCCAGATAACTGATGTGAGTTGTTACAATGTCATCATCATATTATGTTTGACCCTTGAACTGAAAACAGTACAAGTTTTAAAGACTTGTGAGTGGCAGTAAAAAAGGCATTGACTTTGATGATTAGATTATTGATTGGAGCAGTTTATCGATTGTGTTTTCATCGTTCTGAAGATTGAGGAGTTGAAAGTCTGTTTCTCCTTGAGGGTGTGTTGTGCTGACCTGCAGCACATCTAGACTGGATCAATTCTTTATTTGCTCACTTAATTGTTGGTGCCTTATTGTCATTGACAAAAGTAATTGTGTTGATGTCAATGTGACGGAGGTTATGACCATGCTTACCAGAGCCTAACTGATAGACTAAGAAGTTGTTATCATCAGCAAATACTGTATATACATCACAAATCAACTCAATGTTGGCAGACATGCAAAAGAAATTGCAGAGCAGTAAAGTACAATAATAAATGTTTTATTGCTAGTATTTCTATGTATATTATGTAGTGAATTTTTTTCTTATATTTATGTTCTTGACACAGTCCGATAATGTTTTATGTATTTTATTTTTATATAAATTTGTTATGATAGATAATTCAAATTGCAGGGATGTTTTAATGTTCATCCTTGATAAAGTACTGAAGTTTACAGTTTCTGTCCTGTGAAAACCACATATCTCCGTAATGTAAATTCTTCATTCATCTTCATGACAACACATTTTTAGATAATAGTTTATTTAGCTTAAATTCCCTCTCCACTCAAAATGTATTTGGTTTATTGGTTTATACTCTGCAGTGATGTATGTGCAGAGTTTGACATTAGAAGGTCAATTTTCACATTCATTTGCTGAAAGTAGAAAGTTTCTCTGTGCTCATCTTAAATTTGAATTTAAACTTTCAAGCACAGTTTGTGACATCACAACTAGTTTTGAGTCAACAGTAGTCCAGTATGCAACTCACAAGTATGATGTGGAAATGTGAAGCCTTCAGTGCAAGTATACTTAGAATAGACTTGTGCGATGGGGATCTTTAAGAAGTAGAGGATTTCCTCATAAAGTTCCATAAAGAAACATTTATGGGTTATCTCTCAGTTAAAGTACTAACATTCTGTTATGGTATTTTAGAAACACCATTTTAATCAGATATATATAATCAGATAATATTCTTGAGTATCTGGCAGTGTTTTATCAGTATCATCCTTAGCAGGCTCTTGTACATATACAGATACATGCAAACATCACCCATACAGTATGGATATAATTCTCCATTGTGGCACTGAATATTAAACACTTTAACTGCAACTATCCAGCAGAGTTAAACAGATTGTATAAATCTCTTGTATGTTCTTATTGCACAACTAATCTGGTTAAATCCATTTCAAATCCCTTCTTCCAATAAACACCCATCCCACCCCCTCACTGTATCTCCTCATCCAGATCATCCCTCGATTCGGTCCCATGCGGGGAGGCATCTCCATCACCATCCGTGGCTCGAACCTAGGCATCCACAAGGAAGACATTAAAAACATCACTGTGGTCGGGGAGCCCTGTGTTCATCAGCAAGAGAAGTACTCTGTCTCCACTAGGTAATAATTACACACCCTGGTGTCTTCATGCAAATACACAAGCACATGCTGTCTTCTGTTGAATGCCGCTGGTCAAACTGTGTATGAGCAGGTTTTAGCCATAATCTCTTTTTTTTTGTAAACTTTGAAACATTATCAGCTAAGGAATGCTTTGCCTTTTCTTTAGGTAACCTGGGTGGATATTTTAATTAGCTCATTATGCGACACTATTGATCTGAAGTCTTCAGAAGCAGGCTGATTCAGAAACAGTATCAATCTTCTGAAAGGAGAATGTTAGTATTCCTATCCTTATTTGTGTAAAACTACCAATAGAGCAACATGAAGATTCTCTGTTACAAATAAAGTGCAGTATTCAAATCCTGTCAAATAAGTACAGCAAATACAAAAGTACTATCAGCAAAATATATTTGGAAAAAAGGCCCCAACAACTGATATGATCATATTTATAACATTAATAGAGTAATACTGATGCAATAATGTGTAAGTAGCATTGATTAATATGGGTGTAAAGGCTACAGCTACAAACATATTTATCAACAAATATATAAATTAATTTGTCAGATTTATCTCTAGTTTTTGTGTTTTTTGTAAATTATTGGCCATTTTTACATCTCTGTGCCTCAAAGAGTTATTTAAATGAGACCATCTGAAGTTTAGAGAGGAAATCACTCTGGGGTGGAGCTGCAAACAACTCAGACATCTGAAACAGGTGTTAGGTAAAAGCAGCTAAGTACATTTTATCTCTCAGAAATGTTGTTGTAAGGTAGAAGTATAAAGTGTCAGAAAATGGAAATACTCAAGTAAAGCACCTCAAAATTGAGAAGCATAATGCTTGGTTGAATGTCATTCTTTATAAACAGTCTGTGGCAACTCATTCTTTTATGACTAGTGATGGATATGACCCTCCAGAGCAAACTGAAATTCCTTCAAATATGGATTCACTCTTGAAATACACCACAGTGATTTGATAGCATCGCATACATCATTTGCCACAATCTTTTCATGCTGCAGACATTCTGTTCCACCTCATCTCAAAAAGGCCATTAATGGCCTGAGTGCTGCAATAGCTGCTAGAAGAAACTGAATTCTTGGAAATGCACTTCAGTCACAGTGATGTTTAAAAAATGTTCGGTTTGCGCGAATGTCCCATGAAAACGAGAACAGCCATCATTGCTCCACAGCCACTAGCCAGGACTGTTGACATCAGGCAGGATGGATCCACATTTATGACAAAATTATTGCCCTGCCATCTGCATGATAAGGCTTAAACCAAGATTTATAAGACCAGATGGAATGTTTTTCACTCCTAAATCATCCAATTTTGGTGCTCGTATTCCTTCTCTCATCTTAATTTCATTTTAACTTTGCCTGCTATTTGCTTGAAGTTTTTTTTACAGGTTTTCCATTGTGTTACTTTATTTTTTCACATCACTGTTGTAGCTGTTAATTGTACACTTGTGGCCCACCTGTTAGCCAATATAAGGCTTGCCACTTTATGCTGACCTCTTTCATCAGCAACACATTTTCCCTCAGGACTGCAGGCGACTTGGATGTGTTTGGTTTATCACAGAATTGCCAGGAAACTCCAGACATTGCAGTGTGCAAAAAATCCCAGAGGGTTCAATTTCGTGAGACGCTCGAGCCAGCCAATCTGGCTTTAGATATTATACTACGTTCATAGCTGCTTAGTCACCAACATGAGTCAATCCTCAGCTGAACCTGTTTAACATGTCTGCCCAATTAATAAAAAGTGAACAAATTTCCTTTTTAAAAGAAGTTATTTTCACTATTTTTGTTTGTCTGCCAATGCACAGTATGTGTCTCGCAAAACCAGCTCATTTGAATGTGTGAATTTAAACAAGTCCACGTAATGCTGACATCAATTTGATTTTAATTGTTTGAGTTTAAACATGTCACTCAGACTTTTCCTGGAATAGCTGATTTCACAAATTAGGTGAAGCTAGGAAAATACACATTTTACATACCTGTTGTTAAATCCTATCTAAAATGTTCTCTCTTTTTTGTCTCTTGTCTGTACAGTGTGGTATGTGAGATTGGCCCACTTGATCCTATGAAATCCCACTGGGGCCAGGTGGAGGTGGAGGTGAAAGGAGGAAAGAGAGGAACCTCCTCCATGTACTTCACTTACAGGGTAAATACTCTTACCCACACCCACACTCTTTGTCCTCAGGTGTACTTTGAGTATTGAGGCATAGAACATATGACCCAGAAAATAAACACATCCAAAATCTCTCAACTGTTTTATGGTCTCTATTATGTTTCCCACTTTCTAACTGCAGAGAGTCCCTTATCAGAACATACGGAGGCCATGTCATTTAAGTGAAATGTACATACAAATACAACATTCTGATGTATTGGTGAATTTAGTGCCTAGATGCTGTCACATTACAATTGTAATACACTGTATGATAAGCCTGAATGTGTATGCATTCCTCTTTAACCAGATGCTGTGCAGTAGGCCTCTTTTCTCCCTAATACTTTAACAGGCTACAGCGTAGCTATTTAACTGGCTTTTCATATCTCTGGCTTCGCTAAAGCTTCCCACAGGGGAGAGCTCCGCCTAACTGTTTGCTCAGCAAATTGAGGCAGATGTGGTGCTTGTATGATTTTTTTTTTTTCGTGTGTGTGTGTGTGTGTGAGGGAGAGAGAGAGAGAGAGAGAGAGAATGGGGGAGATCAAGGAGGGTGGGAGCAGGAAATGCATGTATCTGTGTGTGTTGTTGTTATATCTGTGTTTGCCTGTGTGTTACAGATTGTGTGTATGCTTTAAAATCCTTGCAGGGAAAAAATGGGAATGTATTCATCCTTTATTTTACGATCCCCATCCTCCTCTCACCAGGACCCATTTCCTGTGGCAGTGAACCCACTTAAAGGTCCCATAGCCGGCGGCACTCTCATTACAATTTCTGGACAATTTCTGGATACAGGCAGTAAGGATGATGTCCAGGTTAATATTGGAGGGGTGGACTGCACTGTGTAAGGATTTCTTTTCTTAATAATTGTCATTCACGCCAAAGACCAATTCTGTTTCACTTCAGTCTCTTCAGTTGATAAGTGCTACTTGTTATTCAGACATTGTATTCTATGCAAATTCTACAGTATGCACTTTGAAGCCTTTAAATTGATTTTTTCTTTCTACATTCCTGAGGCAAAAATGGAATTGACCTTAACTGTGGTGTCACACGCAAGGTTTTTCTCCTTTACCACTTGCCTTCACTGTTGTGACCACAAGTGTTCTGTCGACACCAGTCCATAGTGACATTTTAGGCAGAGGTAACAGAAAAATAACGAGCTAGAGAATCAGCAAAGCCAGAACTTAACAAGCTGTCAGGCTGCTGCCATGTTGGCCTCCACTGCATAGTGACCATGTGTGACCTCTCCCCTCCAGCCAGTACTGAATTATGTCTNCTGTCAGGCTGCTGCCATGTTGGCCTCCACTGCATAGTGACCTTGTGTGACCCCTCCCCTCCAGCCAGTACTGAATTATGTCCTTGTCTTAACAGGGAGCAGTTTGGAGAAAAAATCACCTGCAGGACAGGAGAATACCGAACAGATAAGGTGCCCTCTGACCATGTCCCAGTCACAGTGAAGTATGGAAAGAGTACCACACTAACCATCGAAAAACAACGATTCCAGTTCTTGGAAAACCCCATCGTACTGGACCACCAGCCAAAAGGAAGCTTTGTCTGGTGAGTTTTAAGTATCAGTGTGTTTGGAATATTAATTGATCCCAGTTAATGTTTTAAATGTTTTGTTCTCATGTATCACCTTACCTGGAAACACATATGTAATAGCTGAATTAAAGTTTAGGGGAATTGTGATATTGCCATTCTTTGACCTTTTAAAGTGTTTAACGGAAACACTTGCAAAATAGTGAAACATTTAAAGGGAGCTTTCTA
>JANJYP010093732.1:0-16887 GCA_024605115.1 Rastrelliger brachysoma | reverse complement strand
CTGGGGGTGACGTTTTCCTTTAAAAGAGAGTGACAAGTGCATCATTGTGGAAGTGGATGGTTACCAGGCTAATAAATAACAGTAAGGGACACAAAAAAAAGGATGAATAACCTCTAGTATTCTACTATAGAACTGCTGTGGTATTGATGTTTTCCCTTACCACGCAAATTTGAAAAGCCATTCAAATGGTCATGGTAAAAAAAAAAAAATAAATAAACCTCAGATGTTAGTCTTTATAATCTTTCTCTATTCCAGTGTTACCACCGAGAGGCTGACTTTGCAGCAGATGTATTGGTCAGCATTCAACAGGCATGCCAATTGACAAGCACATTAATGAAACAATACACAGTCTGAAACCATCCATGGGCCCTAAACAGCTTTTGAATTAATTAAAGTCCATTGTTTAGCATTGCAAAGTTAACAGATAAATAAAGGTCCTAAAGCATGTTTCTTGTGGTAATCGCTTGCATGAAAAAAATACATAATAAAATGGCTAAAACAGTGAATAAAAGGCCATCTTTCTGCTGTAGTTGGCCTATTCTCTGCTGTGTTCCCTCAGAAGGCCTTTAAAGTTACTCCTCCTACTGCTGCTTGGCATTCCAACATATTAACCCTGTCAGGTTTGAAAGATGCCCGAAATGGAATGTGGTATTCCCCACTGCACTGAACACCTGCTCAGATGCTATGCTGGTGGTGCATAATGTCATGAATTTCCTGGCAGCGGGTTTCTGTACTAGTTATCATGCCACCATGCAAGAGGATCTGAATGTGTATTACATTTATTTCAGAAGTTTCTAAGGCAAAAAAATTGGAACAAAAATAAGACCTAAATTAAAGAATGCTGTGATCATCTTAAGGCTGCGGCATGATTGCAATACCGCAGTAATGCAGTAACCATGGCAGTTCTATTTTAATGTATCTTGTGGGATTTTTTGTGTTACTATATGAAGTAAAGTCTGAGTAAGTGGTAGAGGTAGGGACAGAAAAGAAAAAAAATAAGGCAAAAATCTTGTTTTGAGTCTCTCCATCACTCTCCTTCCTGCCTTACTCCTTGTCTGTGTCGGTACCATGTTTCCAGTAGACAGAATGTTTTACGGCAGCCGTCGGTGTTAAAATGATGAAGTTTTATGGAGACTCTGTGGGAGATTAAACAACTATTAGCCACGCTCTGTCACCCACTCCAGCTGTTGCCTTTTGTTTACGACTAAAATGTGTTTTATGACACACAGTGCTATAGTCACCTAGACAATTATAGCTAATGATATACGAGTGGCACTGTACTTCTACACCAGGAGTGAAGGGGGAAGGGGGATGGAGAAACATGGAAGGAACAGAGGGAGTAAAAAGTGAGCAGTTGAAGGAGAGCAGAGATGATGGGATGAGAGGTGAGACAGGAGTGTTAAGAGAGCAAAATTAAAGGTTTGATAGGCATTGAGAGGGAGAAAAGTAGAGAAGAGGTAAAAGGCAGAAAGGAGCAAGATGAAGACATTGAACCCTGATACTTAAATGGCACAGATGGACATGCACTGTGAATTTGTTTTTTTTAAAGAGAGAGGTTAAGGAATACTGACAAGATAGGGATGATATATCAGAAAGAGTTGATAATAAATCGTATCGTTTTGTTGAGTTAGTAAAAGAAAGAGGTACTAAAACATTTGCTGTGCTTACTTTTTTTTTTTTTTTTTTTTTTTTTTTACAAATTTTCATATGGCACTGTGTCATTTATTCTTTAGAAATGTATCCCTTTTCAATCCTTAAGAAATGTTTTGTTTAATCAATATTGCTTGTGTCTCTGCCACTTCCCTGCTGTGTAAAGGATCAGAGACTGCAGTTCAAGATGTACAGCAGTTTTCGTTCTTAACAGTATTCATGTTGACAGTGAAATATGTCAATCCAAGCTTTTTTAGAGAAAATGGTTGAGAAGGTGATAGACACTGACGAGGTCATTGACAGCATGGGAAAAAGGCCACATGAACACAACAATAATAAATAGATAAGGAGGTAAAACAGGGCTCATGCTGCAATATAAATGGAAATGGTACTATTTGCATATGCCTTGTGTATGCATTTGTTCTTTATATTGTCTAGGCAGTGCCATTCCAAAGTGCCCTTGCCACAATGTTAAACATTTGTTACTAGTTAAAAGCTGACACGTGAATATTTAATTTGCATCATTAACAATTCATGGAAAATGTTGTCTTTCTGATTTCTGCTGATCATTGACACCTTTCTGTTTTGTTTTGTTTTCTCCACTAAATGTGATGATGTATTTTGTTGTGTTACAGGTGGTGGAGACCAACTTGGTGGCCTTTGATTGTCACTGGATCCTGATTAATGAGGTGGGTGCCATGGAAAATATTTATTGATACTGTACCTGGGTGTCACTTTCCTTTAATTGTCTTAGGTGTTTTGAAGGAGACAGGAGAGTTTAAAAAGTTATTGACTCCTTTTGTTTTACTTCACTTCTCCCAGTAGCACTGCGTTTGTGGGGGTGTCGGTTGCCTTAGGCATTACAGTGAACTGAAGGAAACAGCAGGAGGGCCATACTGCCACAATCACTCACACACAGACTCAAAAGTCAGGAAGTATTGGATGTAGAGCAAAAAAAGCATTTCTTGAAGGAACAATGGAAAACCTAATTTAGTACAAAACAAAAGAAGATACATAGATATTTTAGTTTACTGTAGTAAACTTACTGTAGTAATCTATTTATCGCTTTCTCTCTCTCTCTCTCTCTCTCTCTCTCTCTCTCTCTCACAATGGAAAATGTTCAGCAGTCCTATTACAGTACTTGCTCAGTAATGCAGAGAATGCATTTTTGTTGAAGACAAATGTTAATATCCATGGCATCTGTTGATACTGCAGGAACTGCCAATCATGATTTTATGATGTTTACGATAAGTTCATATTTGATATGGATGAGGGGCTGTAGTAACATTGTTGCAATCCCTGAAACTACCTCAGACAACCTCTCAGTATTGTTTTGACATTTATTCAAATGCTAATACAGTAGGAGCAAGGGAAAAGAATGAGCATCGCTCTTGCACTTGGGGGATTGCAGACTTAAGAGGTAAAAATGGGGATAAATCTGCTGAAAACAACCACTTTGTATTAGTTGCTGACTTCTTACACGGACTGTTATGCCACTTAAATGTGTCTCCTCTGCTAATTGAAATAGATGGCACACTATAATGTGCATTTCATAATGTAACACCAAAGACTCCAATTAAAAAGAAGTCATCTGTGGTCTAACACATTCCTGAGAGACTGCTGTTGTCTACTTTGTTTGGCAGATGGCAATGTAGAGCAGCCTACTGAGAAGTCTCAGCAATCATTACTTGACTGCTTAGTAGGAGAAATTCACATCTCTCTGTCTGAAACAATGCCTTCATATTGCTTTGCATCATGTCAGACATCTGGTATTGCCAAACACTTTTCAGGCTTCTTGGCAGCAGCCTGCTATTTGCTTACCTTCCTGGGAGGCTTAACATGTCATTCTGCAGCCTACGTGTATGTCTAGCAGCATGTAGCAGGTTCTACTTTATACTTGCTGGGTATAAAGAGTCAGTGATGAAATACACTTTACCAAACACAAACTGCCTTGTTTTAATAAATGCCATGACAGAACACATGTTCTGTTTTTTTCATAAAACTTTTTTTCATATATGGATTTTTAACACATGACACACACAAATAAGAGACTTTAACAATCATTTACAGTTGTATTAGTTTCCAAAGTAGTAAGCAAAGTAGTAAGATTACAACCTTTTTTTAAAAGCTGACTTGTGAAGCAGTTATGCCTACTGCCGGCTCATAGTAAAAGGAGTTGGCAACTGACCATTCTTTCACTTATTTACATGATGATGTAAAGGAGTCCAAGAATGATACCTCAGACTACATACTCCAGTACTTACTCTTCTAAGGTGCATATAGGTGGCTATATGCACCTTGGAAGCAATGATTGCAAGCTTCTATAAAACGAAAAGAAGACCATTCTTTCCCAGGAACAAAAGCCTCAAAGGTATTAGTAGAAGCTGATTGTGTTAGAAGTTTTCTTGATGTAATTAGGTCAGATCAGTATATTACAGTATATTTCTTAACACTTAATGTCTCAAACATCTCTGTGCTGGGCTCAACCAAGTCATGGACGGTTTGTGTTTTTTTTTTTTTTTTTTTTTTTTTTTTTTTTTTTTTTTTTACTGTTCTGTGTATGTTCTAAATTTCCCATTTGTGTTTCTTTGTGTAGTGCTTGTGCTTGGTATAGTTTTTCTGCTGAATCCATCACTCTTGTTTTCTCTTCTAGTTCTATCTCTGCCTTGCTTTGGTTTTGTTCTTGACAGTTTGTGTTTCTCATGTGCCACAGTAGTCCTCCACAGGCTCTTTTCTCCTGTACACCTGTTCAATGTTTAACCTCATTAGCCTTGTCCTGTTTCCTGCCTGCCACACCCTTGTTGTCTTCATCGTTAGCCAATCCTTATTATGTTTCCCTCTTTTTCCAATGCCTGCCCAGCTCCAGCTGTGTCTCTATCCTGGTGTTTGCAGCTGTTATTTCTGTTCTGTTGCTACTCGTGTTTCAAGTCAACCAGTTCTGTTTTTGTCTTTGTGTGCCAGCAACCAGCGTGTGATATATAATTAATAATTTCTTCAGTTCCTGTCTCCTGCCTGTTCGCTCTGCATTTGGGTCCATTTGCGTGCATAACCGTGACAGTTCCGACATTTTCACACTTAATTCAACTGTTTGTCTCATGTCGAATGTTCTCTTGCTACTCAAACTAATCTCATGCCACTGTTTAAAATCAACATTTAAAACACACCAATACTCAGTCAAGCAAACTGAGCATGATGGTAGGAGACCGAAATGGGTCACAGGCACACTGGAAAGACTATGTTCTTTTATCTGTCTTCTCTTCCTAATGTTTATACATATAACAAGGGACTTTCCAGATGTGCATCCACATTTCATTATAGGAAGAACAAGGTGAAATAAGATGGTCTCACCTTACCAGTTTACACTTGGCCACTTTCTTTCTCATGCTATATTGTTGAATTAATCTGTTCAGTATCTGATTTAAATCCACTTCAATACTTTATTTCCATTTCAAACAGTTGGTTTGAACTTGGTGTAATTTAAAATACAATATCTATTGAGTTTTTCAATTGAGCTTTAGGCAGAAAAGAATCCATAACTTCAAATAACATTATTTTATGTTTATACCATCAAACAAATTCCAGACAAAGCCATATTTAATGAAGTTCCATTGTTTATAAACAAACAAGAGGGACTCAAATGCAGAACACAGAGAAGGATGTGTGGTTTATTGTAGGGTGGATCTGGATGAGATGCTGATGGCAGGGATTGGAGATCCAGTGACAGCAGGGTTGAAGGAAGGTAACAGAAGAGTGCGGCTGGCGAGAGCGGAAGGATATGAGGGACAGCGCTGCAGGCAGGGATATCTTGGAGGCTGTGAATTTGTTGACAAACAGGAGAACAGGCACACAAGTAATGATCCTGGGACACAAGAGTTATAAGTCAGCATGCGAGAAACTGAATCCCTAGGAAAAAGAAGAGTTGTCCTTGAATTGTAGCTACGACTGTGGTTGAAACAGCAATCTGGCGTAGAGCTGGGGGTAGATATACTGCAAGCTTATTAACTGATGAGAGGCAGGTGAACAGACTGGGAGAGGCCATGAGCTGATTTCAGACACGTGTGCAGGATGAGCAGAGCCTGGAGCTAGGAGGATGAGGAAAGCGAATCATGCTACGCCAACTCACGCACAAACAAAACAAAACCACAGAGAGAAATGGAAAGAGAAGCACAGAGAACAGAGGGAAACTAAATCACTCAACAATTTTCTGCTCCTGTAACACCACTTCCTCTCCTTACATGTTTTTCACTCTTAACTGTTCTAAAAATTGACTATCAAAAAGATGTAAGGATAAAATACAATGTCATCATTTTACTTATCAAGATAAGGTGATAATTTAGTCATAGATGATCATAGATGATTCTGAGGTAGACATAACATCTATACCATGGGTTAAGTGAAGCTGTAGTAGCAGAATGTTTAAAATAGATGAGTGGTTACAATATTTTGTCATTGTAATGTCTTCTTGTACTGGTTCTTTAGAGAATTAATATTCTTATGTGTGGAAGTGCTCTCCCTCCGTGTGGTTTATTATGGATGAGGGGGTACTGTATGGTTGTCATAACTCTGCTTTATCTACAGCCAGCAGTCAGACAGCTCTGCTGAGGGGGAATTCACAGTTCATAATTGATCATCCTTCCTTTCCCCATCTCCTTCGTTCTGCTCGGGATGAGTGGATGAGGATGAGGATGAAGAGGAGAAATAATAAGGGGAGACTCATGGCTCTTCTTTCTTTCTGCTAATTTTGGAGGATAACTCCATGATCCCCCTTCTTGCTCTTCTCATGATATCATTCTTGATCTTCCTTGCAGTTTATATCTGCCTCATTGTCTTGCAATAGAACAATCGCATGGTAATGAGATGAGACGGATGATTGTCATTTTGGCTCTTAAATACTGTACATCACTATATGATATCCTGTGAAAACCATGTGACTCAAATTTTGAGGATTTTCATGCTTTGAATTTAACTGAGAGATATGGTCCCCTATAATAACATTCTACAAATTGCAGATTAATGAAACCCTTTCAAACCTATTTTAAAAAGCTCAAAATTGTATGGCACTAAATGACAAAGTAATTCTGTTTTTTAGTCCTTTAGAACATATTGAAGATACAGAATGACATATTTTTAGTCTGCAGTCTTAGTGAAATTGTCTTAAAGAACTGTGAATATTCTCATTCATCCAGGTCATATTTATTCTGGGCAACAATTGAATCAAATGCATCTGGACATAGATTTGTCTATGAAGATGTTTTGCCTCTTATCCAAGCGGCTTCTTCACTGTGTAACGTATCGGTCAGACTAGTCCTTACTAGTCTGTCTTAAAGAACATTCTTACTAAACAGCAACAACACTACTTGCAGAGAGAGAGCGAGTGAACAGTTGCACACAGTCTGTGCACAGCTGGACATTGCCCAATATGACTGCAGCCATCTAAATCTACTGTTGTTGCTAAGCGGCTCCCCTGTAGCTGTTAGATATTTTATATCTTGTTTAAGGCAACTGTAACATTTCTCATATCCAGATTTCACTGCATGGTCTTGGAATATGAATCAGAGTTGGAGCTTAATTTCTCCGGCTCTCCTCACTTTCTAATCCATTGCCATCATAACATACTGTCTCATTGCACGTCTATCATTCTTCCTCATTAACTTGTATTTAGTATTCCATGGGCTTGCACTTAGTTTTACTTTACTACACTTTTTCTACCATTTTGCTTCACCCCTTATTTCTCTAAGCTTCTCTCCATCAGATATAATATAAAATTCTAGGTTTGGTCACATTTACAACTAATACCATAGCCAAATTTCTTTCATTTTGTCTCTCATGCAGTCGTCTATACTGTTTAACTCCCATCATCAATCCGCTCTATCTTCTTCATGCCCCTTTATCACTAAGTGAAAGATACTTTAAAAAAGAGACAGAAAGTCACAAAAATCATTGAAAGAGGAAACAATTAGCAGCCTTTGTGAGAAGTTATGGAAGATGGTAGAGATGGAAGCTGAAATAAGGAGATACAACTCCCCAGATTTGTTTTGTTTTTCAAAACTTTAAATTAATAAAATATTTGATTTTAAGTGATATGTGATATTTAATTATTTTAAGGAAGAGGGCATGATTAGAGAAGTACAGTAGAAAGAGCAGAAAGCATCTAGAATAAATGAAAGCAGGGATGCATTGGAAGGATGCATGTGATGTTTTTAAGGGAGAAGTGAGAGAGGCTGGAGAACGAGCAGAGGACAAAGTTAAACGGGTTATAGAAAAGGTGCCAAAAAGAATCAGTGCTGAAGGATGTATTTTTGCTTTTGACTCTCATCTTCAAATAAAACTCTAAAGATGAGGATTTGGTGCTCTTTGGGGTATAGAGGAATGGAAAAGGAAGTTATGAGTTGAGGTTGATGGGGACCAAAACTTCAAACTTATGGAGTAAACAACTCATGATTCACTTCATATATGAGCTGTTAAAACTTGTTCACACCTCCTGGCTCAAGATATTTGGATTTGGTGCACATGGTGCTTACTCAGCCATCATCAAAACTGAAATATTTTCTAATTTATTGTTAACTTAAAAGGTAATTTGGAATGATGACAATGGATTAAAACCGAAAAAAATCAATTAGGAGTGATTAACTATGTAAATCACAGGCAACTACATAGGCTTGACACTTAAAAAAATGTAATGATGGATGCTCTCAACCAAACTGTAGTTCATGATTGTTTTCAAGATTGAATACAATGACTGCACAGGATATTAAATTTAGTCATATCATGATGCTTTGATTGAATATGCCCATGATAGATTGACAGAATATATTGAAGTGAAACTTATGACCAAAGAGCATTTGGATAACATGAAATGAATGTCACCTCCGCACTAGTAACTTCTTCCTCCCTGGACCCCCCTGTATGTGTATGTGCCTATATATGTGTCACATTCATTTAGTCTCAGCTCTTAAAAGGCTAACAGCTTTTAAAGCACGCCCCTGAAAGTCATACTGGGTAAAGTCTGTTCAGTTTGTCCTTAGAGAGACAGAGATGAAGAGGTAAACAGAGAGTGACAAAGGAAGAAAGATGGACAAAAAAATCTTAAAATTATTATTTTTAGTGTATGTTTGTGTGTTTGCATGTTGATGCATTCGTGAGTTTGATCCTTTGAGTGGGGCACTCTGGATAATTATTGCATGCCAATGTTTCTTTGCGTCTCCTTGACTGCCCGCTGCGAATCTTAATTCTCTTTTGGCCAACGGATCTGCTTTTTTAGCAATCTTCAGCATTTTGTCTTTGTCTGACATCCTTTTCTTAGCTTTGTTATTCCCCTTCATGGTTTTCTATATAAGGAACTGTTTGCGATTTTTGCCACGTTTTACGTCCAAAAGCCAGCAAATAGATTCCTTACCTCTTCTGTTTAGAGTAGATAGAGTAGAGTGAAGTAGATACTTCAGGGCACTAGGCATCATTCATACATGGTTAAACCTGTTTATTATTTCAACCCGTCTCTGAGGAGTAAACATAATTTATTATATTTTTATGTTTTCTTTAATCATTTATGTCAATTGTAGATTATGAATTCTCAGTTGACTTTCCATATTTTAAGAAAATTCAAATTGAGAGCAGAGGAAAGCAAAATCTTTTAAAGACCATTTCCAGTCATTATCAGTGTTTGTCTTTGAAGTCCTATAAATCAAAATCAGACTTACTGCAATGTCAGCATCATTCATTTCTGGGTCAGTGAGCACCGTAGTTGAGTACTGGATAGAGGTGCATGTGGGAGATGAACAATGCTTGCGTTGCGGTAAGCAAGTTTAAATTATCTTTTTAAAAGCAAATCTTTTTAAAAACGTTTTGCACAGACAAATGATGAAACATACAACCACAGAACAATTTTAAAATATGTCTGGTGCTCATGTGTGCACTTTTTACACAATGATCAATTCTTGAGCAACACTGAATATAAAAGTCCACACGCTGCAGTTGGGTGTATTGATAGTATGAGATAAACTGATCATAGGTGACGTGATTTCAGAGACAAACATTGATTATGACTGGAAATGCCCTTTAAATACATTTTGAATGCAACGCTGACATCCTTTATTAAAAAATGCTCTAAACGTCATGAATTTCATTTAAAAATAAAATGCCTTTTGCCATTTATCAATCCAATAATTGCAAATGAATACAACTGTACCAATGAAGCCTGAATATTACTTCTAATCACCATTGATCACACCCTTTGAGGACTCACAGCTCTTAATGAACCTTAATTACATTCAGTTAAAATCCATTGAGATTAGGCAATGAACCAGTAGTACCTATAATATTACTAATATGAAGTGTGTGTGATGGCTTGTTCATTCATGTGCAAGGTCTGCAGGCAGAACCCCATCAATCTGTCAAGCAGGCTGTCATGTTCCAATGAAACTGAATCAAAGGGATTTTGCTTGATTGGAAGTCTTAAAAACAATCTTATGGAAACATATGCACACATACACTCACTAATTCACATGTAAAATGCCATGCACACACATGGCTCAGTCAAACACACAAACGCAGACAATCACTGCACACACATAGAAAGAAAGCAAGGGCTGTCTGTATTGGTGGCAGTGTTACCTCCACCAGGGACGATAAACGTCAGTTCCCATCTCATCACCACATGACCCTCTGCACATCCAGTGGATGGATGGAGATCTGTGGATGGAGAGAAGGAGAGAGAGACTGTGTCCTAGGGCTAAAATTAGCAATGATTTCTCCCCCAAGGTTTTGCAAGGACATGTAGAGTACGTGCAAACACACATGTATGCACACAACAAGCACACACAAACATACACACACATACATGATTACTCCATGTTCTCCCTCTTTCCATTTGTTGACATGCAACTCTTATATTTAATCACTATTTTTTACAGATAATGACAGCAGATTTTTACTGCCAGTGTGATTAAAATAATTTAGAATATAATGCAAACTAAACTGCTGTACCTTAAATACATGTATGTTATAAGCATATGAATGATTCCATTTTAACAGAATTTTGTGATGTGGTACACATGGAGAATTTTCTGTGGTTAGTTATTTGTATTTTTTCTTTTCAAGAGTGTTGACTGTAGTTATTCAGCAGTTAAATGTGACAAAATGTTGATATGGTTTTCTCCTCTCTTTTTGCTTATTCCCCACTCTCTCCTTTCCTGATTCCACATATTTCCCCCACCCATCCTACCACCTCCCAATATTCTCTTTCCACCCCCACAGGAAATCTCAGACTATGATCTACAGGAGTTGGTCATGAAGTCAATTGGTCGGCTGACGTTGGTGCGCCAGACGTTCCCCATGCCCCAGAACACCTCTCAGCGCTGTGTCAAACACAACCACAGGATTAATACATCCCTCTGTGACCCTAAGAACCCCAAGGCTCAGCAGCTAGAGGTGAGTTGGTTTGATCATTTCTCCCTAAAGCTGCTCAGTATATCAGTTTTATGTTCAGAACCAGCATAAGATTCAAACTGAGAGTTTGATGCCATATGCACTTAAGTATGTGTGCACTCTGCACATGTAGTAGCTAATAGGATAGTGGTATGCCATGAAATTTTTGACCTTAAAAGTGTACCACAGCAGGAGGAAGGATTGAGAATGCTGAAGGATCTAAGTAGGTCACCCAGTAGGTAGATAAAAAAAAAGACAAAATCAAATGACGCAATGAACATTTATTATACACATCACTGCATTCTGTGTCAGAGGTGAAAGGATTGCATGATGTTCCAAATTTCTTTTAGTTTCTATTTGACCTACATATTTTACCATTCACCTTGATTTTCTCAAAAGACATATATCATAAGAATTTTTCTGCTGCAGTGCACTTTCACCAAAAAGCTTCAGTGAATAACATCAGTGCTAACAAAATTGCCTAAGCCACTTTGGGGACTTGTTGTTGTTGTTGGCCTGGTGTTTGATATTTTGTCCCTTTATTGTTTAATTAACTGAGGATAATCAAAAAAGAAAATAAACTAAACAGGACTACATGACATCATGCCATTTGGGTCAGTCATTGCTTCCACTCGAAGCTAAGTGTGATGTCAAATGGGAATATAGACTATAATTAGTCAGTGGATAGCCAACTGCATTGTTTGGCAACAGTTATCCCAATAAATAGAAAACAGCACTCAAATTCCTACTGGATTTTATTGACACACTACTGTCTGAGTTTTAAAGTAGCAAACTACTTATGCATTTAAAAGCTGCTCTGCTGTTCCATTTCTGTCTTTCAAAACTGCTCCCAGTGTTTTACTTTGACATTTCAGTCTCTGGATGTCTCTGGATCCAAAATGTTCCTATTGTAGCATGCTTTTTGACTTGACATTGTCACAGCTTGTGGCTGTGATGCCTTTTACCTAGATCATTAATCATTTGGGCAAAAGTTGGGTCACAACCTTTTGTGTGTTTTATACACCACACAGTTCATCTTGTGGTACCATCATGGAAAACACAGAGTGACAGTTTTTTCTCCCCTTTCACATTTCCTTTACTTATGGTATATTTTTTCTTACGTCCCCTACGGTGGCAATATGTATGCAATTATTATCCCTTTTTGTGTGTATGTGAATCATCAAGCTGCCATCAAACAGAGCAGAGAAAAGGGAACAAACTCTTATTTATGTGTCAAAACAGGAATAGTAAATTGAATTAATGTGTTGTTGATTTATGTGGATGCATAGGACCCTGGAGGAACATATTTGATGAAAGCTGGGAATATGTTGAAAACCAAAATGTGATCTTAATGTTTATGTGGCTGTCTCCCTTTCCCGTCCCAAGACAGTTGCCTTTCTTTTTGCCCACCATTTCAGTGAATAAAAGTAAGACAGTATTTGTTGCTATAACTTGCATTCACGTGTTAAATTTTAATGGAATAAAATAACTAAATAAATTCCAAAAAAGGAGAAAAAAAACCCACATATAACTAAGAGGTTGCTCAGTGTCTAGATGTGTTTTTTTATCGTGCCATAGGTTATGTACAGTAAAATGCAGCACCTCTGTAATGATGCGTTCACACCAAGAGCGAGTAAAGCTATAAATTCGCCAGAAGTCATTCACTAATGGGGAACAAGCGAGTTGAGCGACAGAAGCGAGTAGAGTGAATAAAACTACAAGCTAAAAAGATCAGCGAATAAAAAAAGTTAAAAACAGTTTAACTTTATGCAAATTAGCTATAATACGTTTCAGCTAAAAACAGTGAGAGCCAATTGGAATGTAGCAATTATTCGCTTGCGTGGACCCCGGGGAACATACTCGGAAAGTTGGTTTTGTCTGGACGTTAGTTCCTATTAAAAATTACGTGATTGATCACTGCTGTCTCTCAGCACCAGCTGTTATATGATTCAGTAAAGTTATTCTGTTAAGTTATTAAAAGATCAATCCCTAAACCAACTTTTTCGTAGTGAGCAAAGACTACAACAAGCAAATATAACAAATCACTGTGCCGTTGTTAATGAAGTCCCATCAGCGTAGATTTTTTTTTATGAATGAAGTGATGTGTGAGTGACACGTTCCAATCAGCTGCAGGGAGGGAGAACACAGATATGATGAGGTGAGAACATTTATATTTGTTTGATAAAGTTAACAGTTTTTTTTTTTAAGATGAAAGATAGATAGTCGGGGAGAGAGAGAGCGGTGGTCCATGGGTGAATGTCAGAGAGGGGAGAGATGGCTAGTTTTCTGTTTTCTTATTTAATGCAAATTGACATGTGTATTTGTAAACACAGCCCACCGGCTCACCACGAACTGCAGCTTTGAACCGCTGTACATGATCCTCTCTCATATTGTCAACTCGTTTACGTATGTGCGACAAATGAGTGCACATGCTGATCAGTGAAAATGATATTACTACACACTGTGTTTTTGTTGTTGGGTGTAATTTGATCTTTCACATCATCACGGGCGAGTTGGGTGAATAAAGCGAACAAAGATAAGCTTTTTGAGTGAGTAAGCAAATTTTGTAGCTTTACTCGCTCTTGGTGTGAACGCACCATAACAGATGTCCAGAAGGCCTCCACACATTGAATTGTGTCCCAAGATGAATTGAGTGCTCATCAGGCATAAAAAGCAAATATCCTGAATCACGCCCCTCCAATGTGTTCATTGTTCTGTAAGGAATTTGTGCACTCAAATAGTATTATGATTTTAATGGGTAATTATGAATTCTTTTTGTGCATAACTCAAATATGAAATTATTTATCTGTCGATATGACTCATACTAGAGTATATATAATAAATAGGAAATGGCCCTCTTTGTGAACCGGTCAGGTCAATGAGAATTATTATTCATCTTTATTATAATTTTGTGAGGCTTCTAAGATTAACTGACTCAGATGCAAGACCTTCTGTTTTCAACTCTTTTACTTTTGCTTCTTAACTCACAACTTCAGATTGTTTTGAATTGATTTTGTTGCTCCGGAAGTAAGCTGCAAAAGAGTTGTCACAAAGCCGGTGTTTCAGTTTCATTGGTGACCGTGTTAAAAGGTGATGGAACAATTTCCGATAGCCACAAACAAGTTTACAGCCCTCTCTTCTGTCATCAGCCAGCCACTGTTAATCCAATGAACAGTTTGCAAGTTTGGGTCAAATCCAGTATTCTCAGAGGGCAGCTTCTCGTCTAATCTGGCACGGCCCATCTCTGGACACTCTTTGGAGGAGCAGCTATAGACATGAACATAAATGTGAAGTTTGGGCTGAGACTTTTTCCAAACTAAAACATGATGTAGTTTATTAAACCTACATGCTAACATGATAATCTTCCTCAACAACAGTCAGTATCTGGAATTACTTTATTTTGTTAGGATGGTGTGCTTGAGACCACTTAATTTTAAAATTTTAGATAAATAATGTTAGGTTAATATGCTTCCATTGTTTGAATTAAGTGTTTTTATTTGTTCTTTTGTTTGTTTGTTTTTTTCTTCTTTTGCTCATTCATTCATTTGTTCATTCATTCATTCTAAATCTGAATAAGACAAAGGAACTTGTCATTGATTTTAGGAGAAAAAAATCTCTACTTGAGGTACCTTGGGATCCTTATAGATAACAGACTAGACTGGAAAGAGAATTTTTACAAAGGCCTTGTCCAGGCTGTCCTTGCTCATGAAGCTTCAGTCATTTGTTATCAGCAGGTCTCTCTTGAATGTATGTTAGCTAGTGTACTTTTTATGCTGTTGTCAGAAACAAGATTAACAAGATGATAAAAAGGCAGTATCCATCATTGGTCTAGCTTTTGACTCACTAGAGGTGGTCATGGACAAGAGAGTACGCAGAAAACTCAGGAGCATCCTGTGCAATGATGACCACCCATTATACTGTGCTTTTAGTGTATTGAAGAGCTCCTTTAGTGCGAGACTAGTGATGTCAAGGTGTTCTTGAGAGATATTTAGAAGGTCCTTTATACCTGGTGCAGTGAGGTTTTTTAATGAGCATTGTTATTGACTGATGAATGGCATGCAATTGTTGGACTTGGATGATGTGGTGCCTTGCACTTATGTTTGTTTTTGGAGAAAGTGACAATCAGTTTCCCTTCAAGGAATTAATAAAGTGCATTTCATTTCATTATTTTAATAAAAAACATTTTATTTGAAGCATGCACCATGTATATATGATATATATTTTTTAAGTTTGAATTCCAGTAATTCCGATTCCATTTCTGAATGTGTCAAAACTGGAATTGGAATGTGTGACTGTCGGGATTCCTAAGGTTACCATAACAATTGCATATTTCCAGTCAAAAATATAGGCCACTGGAGTGTATACACACATCTTACTGTATCTCATAACTTCGACTTTTTATCTCATAATTGTGACTTTTTATCTCATAATTCTGACTTTTTATCTCATAATTTTGACTTGTATTATAATTATGACTTTCTATGGGGTTTTTGGTTTTTTTTGTTATCACAACTAATTCATCCTTTTTTTTTAAATTCCCTGGCAGGAATGGGCTTCCATAGTCGCAGTTCTATCTTTCTATGCAGTGTCATCACAGATATGCGCGTACAGTCAGGGACATTTCTCATTACTTACAAGCAGAGTCAGCTGCAAAAGATAATGACAAGGAGTTGTTTTGCTGTTAACTGCACACATTACTCACAGTATTACCATACATTATATTATATTATTGTATTATTTACCCTCTGCAGTCTGGTCATTGTCATGTCAACCTCTGCTGCGACTTTTATTTTTTCCAAGCCCTCACCAGGCATCTTCCCTCAACATTACTTTGACATATTTCAAAACCAAAAGTTGTCTATTTGTTGACTGAGAGTGCATATGTAAGTGGATGAGGGTGTAAAGTTCTCTGTTGCTACGACAGATTTCCATCAAGTGGACTGTCAATTTTCAAATATCAATAGTTAAAATGGTGTTGGAAGTATGCAGACCATTATGCACCATTATGTTCAGCACAAATAAACTTCCCCACACAGCTCCACTCAATCCTCTACCTCAATTCTCTGAACCTGAAACACTGGTGTGATGTTTAAAACAGCAGCAACATTATGCTGCTTTGGTTGTTTAAGAAAGTAAAGATTTACTTGGAAGTCTTGCTTGTGTGTGCGTGGATGTGCGTCTCTTTCTGTGTGTATATGTGTGTAATCCGAGGTTAACACTCTACAAATGCTGTGAAAACTTCAAATTACCACCCCCATCTTTTAAAAGAGGCCAGTGTTTATTAAAAAAATGTTTTAGGCCTTTGAATGACTTTTTTGCAATTGAGTCATGGAGAACTTTAAACAATATAGCATGTACCTATATTTGTGTTAAAATATAGCATAACATCTAACATAATTACAATATCTAATATCAATAAATTTCATTTTTTTATTTTTTGGACAATAATTCATGTTGGGAATTTTTATTTTACCAGGAAACAATTGTTGGAACTTTATCGCATTAATGATGATTAATTAATTATAGCTGCTGTGCAGCAGTAGTCGGGCCTGGACAATTTTAGACAAAGTTTTGGAAGATGGAAGTATTCTAATATGCATTTTACATCAGTTGAGACAGTCCATGTAGCATGATGCCTGAACATAGGCCTTTTATAGTTTAACACCAGTTCTGTCTTAGCTCAGACTTTAACTCACAATGCTAAACAGCAAGAACCACCCTCTACCTCACTGGGCTAATTGGAAATGGAAGTGACACCTGCAGTTTCATTAATTGACTAAGGGCGCTTTCCCACCTACCTCATTTGGTCCGGAC
>JANJYP010093708.1:0-17447 GCA_024605115.1 Rastrelliger brachysoma | reverse complement strand
TATATGCTCATGCATGAATTTGTTCTCACTCTGCAAACAAATTTAGAGTTGTACAAATTATAAACATTTCACTGTCTTAAAATACACTGCAGTTGTCCAGTTCCTTCTTTTAGATGACAGATGACTGCGAAAGAGTACAGATTCACTTAGAACCTGCTTAGAACACTTCCACAGATCTATACATGTACCAACGTTATATTTAGTTATACATGTAATGCCTAGTAGTGGAGCAACAGGTATGCAAGGTGTACACAGGATTCACAATTGGGCTCAAAACAGTTTGGCTTTAATAATAATAAAACTATTCTTTGCATTTGAGTAGCAGTTAAGTTTTCTACAGTTTTCACCATCACAGCCCTCTTTGCAATGAGTGGGATGAGTGATGAGTGCACTCTCTACTGCTGCACCGCTGCAATAGAGATTTCCTTATACAGAATGGCACTGTAGTAGAGTCTTAGAAATTGCAGGGTTGCATGTAACCTTCTATTAAAGATCATTTTTCAGTTAACACAGAATTTAATTATGTACTTAAACTCTCATTCATGATATAAATGCCTATCCTACCGTACTTGCTAGGAGTTAAGTGGCTATATAAACTTGGCTCTTAAGGTAGAAAAGCAGGAATGCTTAAAAAGTTGGTTTTCAAGTGCCTGCCTTTGTCTATCTGTTGGGAGTTTTAAATTGCATAATGTTACATGTTTTATTACATGTAATTTCTGTTTTCTGTTGCTGAGTATTAAATATGTTTTTTAGACATATGGAGAAAATGTTTCAAAGATGCATAATAAATAAAAGAAAAAACAACAGAACTAGGGTATGGCTTATTGGTATGGCTGATCATTGTGGTCAATTACTAAATGATAAAATAATAATGAAGTGCATAATAAATCCATTAAAACAAAGTAACCACAAACATGATAAACTGTAACCATCTAGTCTTACTATTTTCCCTCACAACCACTGCTGTTCTATAGTATTCTTTGATCGAAAGAGGCAAGTAAAGGTCTGCGAAACTAAGAAAGAGAGGTTGTAACAGATACATAGATAGCAACAGAGTGAGAGATACAAGCAGACAGTGTTAAATGCATAATGACCTTTATGTCTGGTCCTCTTCCAGTCTAGCAACACATCAGACATTGTGTTCATATTTTACACAATGTGTGAAATGCTCAATGCTATATTAAGGTCAGAGCATTTAAACTACATGATGATGGTTAAAGACAGATTGGAACTATATTTCTATATTATATAAATAGATAATGAAAATGTCACTGCTGGCTGACCGCTACTATGAGACAGATGCATAGATCTGTATATCTGTTGTTAAATTCTGATGCTTATACAGCCTCTTCCTGATCAACACTACCTTACTTTTTATTCTGCAATATAAACACACATTTTCTGTATTGGCATTGCAAAGCAGATTCGCTGCATCATTTTGCAATGCAATTTGTAGAAGTGCATGAAAAAGCATCAATCATAGCAAGTGTATATGTTTTTACTCATATCTTTCTGTTCATTATTATTATAAATTACCATGAAATTTGGTACAGACATTAATTGTGTCCACAGAATGAATTCTGCTCATATTGGGAATCCCCCTGACTTTTCACCAACTGCATTTAATAAAACATTCATCAGTAAATAGTGAATCAGCAATAACACTGCCTAAGCTAAAAGGTTTTAGCAACAAATGTAGTTACGCATATAATAGTGCTGTCAGTTTCAGTTAATTTTGCTTTTCACACATCAACTCCCAATACCCAACAATTAATCTGCTTGTTTTTAAGAAAGGTTGTGATGTAGCTTTTGTTTGTGAGAGTTGCGCAGCAGTCGTTGATCAGAGCTAGCTTTTTTGCCCTGGTTACCTTTACTTTAAGCTCATCCCTCTTCATTTTAAAATGTTTTCGATGCATTTACTCACAGTAGCTCTCAATGGTTTAAGGTCTGAGGTACCAAACCCAAGTACAACATGTTGTTATTACACATAGACTGTATTAGAATATCTGCAGTATTAAGTCCTTCAAAGCATATACAACTTATGACAGTGTTATTTTTATACAGTCTATAGGTTAAACATAGAAAAGCATGACTAGATGCTAACAAAGATAGCTATGCTAACTGCTAGTCATTATGCAGGCTGGTAAAATGGATCGGCCACTTCTCTTAGTATCTAGGTTGGTGCTCCTGTCGATGTCAGAGCCCCTTTATGCAGTATTTTGTTTAGTAAATGTGTATTTTCAAAATGTGACCTCAATATTAGTCTTGGTCCAAACATGGCGAGGCAGCATTTAGTTTCTGTTCACCCACTATCTGGAACAAACTCCCAGAAAACTGCGGGCCTGCCAGAACTCTGTGCTTTTAAATCAACATCAAAGACTTTCATGTTTGCTGCTGCCTTTTATTAACTGCACTGTAATATTATTTTTACTATATTATATTTATTTATTCTGTTTTAGCTCTTGCTTTAGCTGTCTGATTTTAAATACCAACATGTGTAATGGGTCAAAAATATTCTCAGTGGTTAACCAATTGATGGCTAACCATTGACATCCCTGGTGTTTAATAAGGTAGAACGGTCATGGAACAATTACAGTGACTGAATGTCATAGTCTAACCTCCTTCCAAGCAAATAAAAGTAATCTAAAATAAGAAACAAACACAATAGAAAACAAATTTGGTGAAAGTTTTCTGGCTTCATCTCAATTTCCACAGCTGTCAAAAGATTATTTTTCTTTTGATAAAAAAAAGGTGAAGCCAAACAACTACTCTTTCCTATTTCTAAAGTTTGTTAGATTTTTGTTTTCCAGAAAAGGATTTTTAGGCTTTACCAGCATAGAAGGCAGAGCTTGGGTGGTGATCACTCTTCATTTTAGAGGCTGTGATGTTTTTATGTTTTCTCTAGTGCCTGGGTGGACAATGGAGTGGGTATAGCCAAAGCACATCAATTATCAAGCACAAAAATCACTATTTGAGTACCAAAGTAGTGAACAAATGATAGCTGTAGGCATGACTTACAATGAGAGAAGGGGCCGTGGAGGTGGAGATAAAGTGAATAGGATGACAGAAGAGGTAATAGCCCCTGAAAAAAAGATCAATACACTTGGACCATGTTTGTTCTCGTTGCAATAAGTTATTAGTTTAAAAAGGTGGCTTGCTGTTCTGGAGCGCTCTCTTTTCATGCCTTGCAAATGTACGGCTGGATACAAAAATCATATTGGGATGGATAAAAAAGATTCCACAGTGCAATATTTATGTGCAAGTTTATTTGAAGAAATACTATTTGGAGAAACTCTGGAGGGGCTCAGCATGGAAACAAAATAATGTGCATGCAAGTAAAAGGTACTGGAGTTGTACACATTCAGTAGATTTTGGATTTTTTTTTTTCATGTAGAGTTTCTTTTGACGTTATCTTCCAAAGCATCTGGATTCATGAGATGATGACATTAATGGAGATGTCATCTTGTCAGGCCAATTATGTCTGAAGCACCAATGATTAAGACCAATCAGTAAATCCAGCTCCTTTGTAAGATGAGATGGTGATAGACAGTGATACAGTAGGCAGATGGTTCATCTGCAAGTATTTTTAAAAAAAATGTCCCTTTGGTCTTTTCCGAGCATGGATGGTAGCTTTTTTTTTTTTGGTATAACCATATGACATTTAGGTTACACTGTCACTTAGATAATCGAGGGGTCACGCTCAACTAAATGTTTACAAGACTAAAGATGTTTTCAGACTGAAGGGGAAGTGTATTCTTGTCTAGGACCATTTCAGCAAATTGATTCTCCCCCATACAGCCAACTTTACAGACATTACCTGTGAGCTAGATAGAAACTGACCCTCTGTTTGTTTGTGGCATCTTGCCCTCTGACATATCTAAGAACTCACCAGAGAACTCACTTTTTCCTCTTTTCTCTGCACAATTACAAACTCAGTTGTTAGAATTATCCCCTGAACATGTATTTTCCTCAATATTTGCAAACCTGAACATATTCATGCATATTTTGCAATCTTACCATTAACTTTGCATGCATTTGTGGTACTTTGAAAATTGTTTTCTGTCTAAACATACAATTAAAAGTCGACAGCCAAGGTAGCCTCTCTGTGAGGCTGTTTTAAGGTAAAACCAGTGCTTTCAACTAAATGCTAATGAAAATGTTAACATGTTTATGTTTAGCAGGTAACTGTTACCTTGATTGTCTTTTTCAATGAGATTTTCCTCATTAGCATTAAAAACAAAATGCTGTTGAGGCTGATGGGGAATATCATTACTTTTGCAGATATTGGACAAATAACCTTGCATTTTGACCTGATACTGGAGGAGATGCTAGATGAGCATTGCAATTATTATGGTTGTGGGAAAAAAATTATGCTGTACCAGATTTAATAGCAGTCCATCCAGTTAGATGATTTAGGCACAAGAATAAAAAGTCAAGAAATCATCAGGATCATTGGGATACATCATCTGGGAACCCTAAATGTTCAGGTATATGGGTACAAAATGATTTGTGCAAACTGATCATGACAGTATATCGACTTATTTTATTTCATTGATAATTACAGTTTATTAGTTGCTGTTGAAGCCAGATGAAACATGAATCAAGACAATAGGAAATATGGTGTTTCCTTGCAGTCCTACTACAATCTGTTGAGATATATCACTGAAAAACCAAAAATGTCAACCTTATATCGGCGCGAGTATAAAAGTCAGGTGATTACCAAAGCCAGTGGGATTCATCCTCCAGATACTGTACTGTATCTGCACCAAATGTCAGAGAAAATATCTAATAACTGTGGCGATATTGTGGTCTGGACCTAAGTAGTGGAACAAGGCATCAGCTGACTGACATTCTCATTCCTTGAGCCATGTTGCAAGCATTACTACCAAGATGTTTTACAAGCTTGTAAGCTGATATTTGCTCCTGCTGTGCAGGCTGTAAGTATAACACTCTTTAAGACCTATAATCACTTATACCAATGCTAACTCTAACTCATGTATGTATTTATAAATTGAATCCTAATATTAACTGGAATCCAGATTGCTTTTCAATTGCGGGGAGAATCGCTTTAAACCCCAGTATGCATTCTAGTCATTTGAGAATAAGTTAATTATCAACATTGCAATTGTTTAACAGAGTGAAAAGAGGAAAATATCACATTACTCTGTTGATTTACCACGCATCAGTCATACGAGAAAGTATTTTGTGCCTTAGGGGAAGCAGTGGGAGATGATAGTTTGAAAGCTTGCATTAACCTTCGAGGACGCTATGGGGGAGTATGGACATTGTAAACGGTATGAGTTTGAACTAAGGGAATGTGAGAGGGAGGCTGCCGGACAGTGGAATGAAATAACCTCTATTACAGGGTGTGCATTGAGGACAGGAGGAAGTGGCACTGAAACGAGCCTAGGTGAAGAGTGCAAAGTCATGACTTGAAAGATTCAGCAAGTGGGCTACAAGGCAGCACCACCCAGTTAAATGGACCTTGACTTTAATTGCAAGTTGTTCCCTTTCTCATCTTCTATTTTATTGTTGGGGAGTTGTTTACTATGTTTGAAAAGCCATCAGTTTTTGTACTGGCCTCTGCCTCAAGCAAGAGTTTTCAACCATAACAAAATAGAGGGAAAAATAACCCTTCCTGTCACCACTTGGATAATATGTTTGTCTGGAAATGAACTTTGTCAGCGCCAGCCTCATAAACAGATCTACAGCCCTTTCATATGGGTAGCGGGCTGACATCAAACTCTAACAGGATAATGTGGAAAGATGAAAACAAACAAAAGTGACACATCAGCCACTGTCCACGAGTATAATGTGATAAAAAAAGCACATATTGGAACAGTCACTATTTTCACCAACTGTTCTGTTTTACTTCAATTCAAGGGAATGCTATGATAGTGTTTATATACTGTAACCTTAGTTCTGTGACTCCATTCAAGTGAGCAGGGGTTACTGCCACAAAACTGCATTACTTTATCTTGTCCTCATCCTGTAATAGACAAGCTATTTAATATAATTTCCAGATATTGCTTGTTGCTGATTGTTGTTAATGACACTATGGTTTCTCCTCACTCAAAGTGCCAGGCTAAAATGAACAAAGATGTAAGTAACTATAGTGTAATGAAGGACCAAAAACTAATTTACAATTTAAAATGACTACTAAACTAATTGCCACATAGTGAATCTGAAGTCCTCTGAGAGTCCATAGGCCCAGAGCAGTTTGCTTTTTAACATGCTCTACAAGAAAGTACATGAGTCAATAAACTAATGGTACTGAAATCAGTACCTTAAGAAATAAAGCAGAGAAAGGTATGAGTGAGTACACATTTTTGTGTGTGACTAAGAGCACTTAGTCTGCACTTAAACATTGCAGACCCTTGACTTATTACTGGTGGCAGTGTTACAATACCAGCCAGCCCCATAATGGTTAAATTTGAGCTGCAATATGGGTGCCAAGTCAATTTGTCCACAGTTTCCATGGTGACCCCACCTGTATTTGCCTATATGGGCTTCAAGAGGGTTCTGACTGAAACTGGGGCCCAGTTCAAGCCCATTGCACAATCAGTAACTACATAGCTAACATTTAACCCATGTGGACCCCCAAATGGACAAACTCGCTGGGATATAACCATAAAACAATATAGACTACTTGCACCTGTACATTTACAACTTATTCAATGTTTACAATAAGTATGCAAATCTAAATTTTAGATTTATTGATCGAATAAGTTTAACTTTGACACTAAAAACCTGCTGTTTCTCAAAAATCCCCCAGACTGTAATATGGATGCTCATAGGACCAGTAGATGCCACTTTCCAAAATACATAAAATAATTATGTTTCGTGCTGTGGGAATGCTGTGGTTAAGGTTTAAGCACCATAATTACTTGACTTGGGTTTAGGAAAGATTGAGGTTTGAGTTAAAGTAATTACTTGGAAAATGGTTAAGTCACACAACATCCTGGCATGCAGCTGAAAACATGAGAAGAAGAAGAGAAGAGAAGAAAACAGCATTGCAACAAAATTCACTTCTTTCCATCGAACTATCTAGCCACCCAACCAACACACCTGTGAAGCAAAAATCATGTTCTCAATTCACTCTTTACTGTATCACCTCAAATACCTTGCTGCCACAGGCCATAATTACTACAGCCACTAAATGGCATAAACATTACTATAGGTTTTTGCTGGCCTGAATTTTATACTTATATTGTCATTTTTATTGTTCGGACGGGCTGTGCATTACACAAGCCCTTAATAGCTTGTGAATGCATCAACAACCCTTTAATTTAAGAGTGAAATTTACAGCTTCAGTACAGTGAGTTCAAACATAAATAAAACCAGTGTGTGTACAGGATTGTTAATATTGATTCAGTCTAAATAATGTAGCAGAGAGGCAGTACTTCTGGTCATGATGGATAAAAGTAATTTCTTAATGTAATTTAATGTAATTTCTCAATAGATTTTCCTACATACTTTTCATCTTCTACACCCTTGCAGTAAGTTCTGATTCAATTTTGACCCAGTTTAAGAATCCTCTCATAAAAAGTGTTTTTTGAACTATACGTAGGTCTATTTAGAATACATTGTTTTTGGAGAAAAAAACACTACCACACAATATTATATCCTATTTTACCTAATATACCGTGGCAATAATTATTTAAATAAATTTTATTGAAAGTTAAACTAACAAGAACTTTATGGGAGTGTGAGGTTTATTGTATAACCATTAGAGCTATCATTCTTCACTGCTACATCATAAAAAGAAAAAGAAATCCTCATAACTACTATCTGAATGAAAATCTATAGTTTTATTGTACTTCTGTTGTGTTATTTATTGTATTTTTATCTTGTGTTTGTTTAAATCGTGCTATACAAATAAAAAGGACTGAACTGGATCTTATTAAAGCTATCAATTTTTCATTTGATTAAAAGACATGTCAATAGATACAAGTCAAATTTGACCCAGAGCAGCCTCTATGGGCAATAATTTGTGGCACATATACAAAAGTATAACAAAATATTTACTTCTTTTTTTTTTGCATTTTGGGCCACTTTAGGAAAAGTCATCAAATGTAAAGGTAAAAGACATTTGTGGTGCTTTTATAGCTATCAAATGCCAAAACAGATCAAATTTTACCCAAACATTATATATGGGTTAAAAAAGTAATATAATGAAAATTGAGTAAAGATTCTTTTTCAAACTAATTATTTTACCTTTTACCATTTGACATTACAATCCAGTGCGAGTTGTAAAATCAATCAACTCAAAAGTATAGGTTTGTGCCTGGGTTATATAGGTTATTCATGAGATTCCCATCACCCATTTTAAATCTTCATCTAAAAGCACCCACCTGCAGCTCTAGTGTTCAGTTTGTTGGTAAGATGCCCGAGAGCACAGCGCCACTAAACACAGTCTGCCACTCCTGAGCTGTGAATGGGGAGATGAGTAGCACTTAACAATGATGGGTGAGCTTCCCACACACTGCTAGAGAAAGCGTACCCCTCCTACGATCTAGTACGCTGACACACACTCATTAGACGCAGTGACGGGTATCGTCGCTCGTATGTTCCGACCGACGTGATTCGATATAATTTCATCTGTGACTTTTAAATGGAAAAAAAAAAATCTGCACTCATGAAGCCATCTTGGGAGTGAAGGGAAAGCAGAGGCGTCTTCACACCTGTCTGATGATGAATCATGGAGTGGCCTGAGGGCGTTCTCTTAGCGCTCCAATGAGCCCAGAGTATTGGGCAGCACAAGTAATGGGGTATAGGAAATAACAGGGAAAGAATATAGAAGATAAAAAAGACGGAAAGTGAGGTAGCAGAAGACGAAAAGACAAAAGGATGAGAGGAAAAAAAAGGGGGGGGGGGTGAGAGAAAATGAAATGAAAATCACTCACTTGGAGCAGAGCCTTCTTAATTACTCTCCCCACATCCTGTCTCCACTCGGGTATGTCGGGGTTGAACTCGTCCAGATTAGGGGAGAAAGATAAAAGTAGAGATTTGAAGAATTCTGTCGAAAAGAGTCGGGGGAGAATCAGCCATTAATTCACTCGGATCCGGGGGCATTATTCTCAAGGAGCTGTGCCAACTGTCATTTTGCTCAAGTTGAGTTTCAGGTAGTTAACACTTGATGAAAAAAAAGAAGAGGGTTTCTCATAGCCCCCCCCCCTCACCTCCATCCCCCCTTCCTGCACTTCCCTTTGGCTAAATGTACCAGATGCACTTCTAGATAATTAGAAAATGTCACATCTTTTTCGCCAATCCATCCACTGGTAATAAATCATTTCATTTCACACATACTTGCAGTTGGATTACTTTAGTCCAAATGAATACATATTCTTGAATAGGCTAAGGTGATACATTTTTGCTTGCACATAGTAGGAGCAGTTTCAGAGTCTGAAGATTGGATGGCATTTGGGATCAAGTAGTCTGAAAGGATACATTTGGAAGTATTTAATTGCTTCCAACTAAACAGCCTTTTGTTAGCATTTTACAAAGTTAGGAGATGCCAATAGTACAGACTTGTTAGCACTTGTTATGAGCTCCCACAAGCAATTAGAAAAACCAATACTGACCTTTGACAGCTATAGTCTTGGTGTCTTGTAATATGCTGTTGGCCGCAGCAACTTGGACAGTGACGGTGTGCATTCCCTCATTTGCAAAGGTGTGTGAGATACTCCCATCCAAGCTTATCACTGGCTTTAAGTACAGAAGGTAAAGAAACAATTCAGGTTAAGTTTCATGAAGACATAGCACAACTCTTCAACCTGGTGCACTGTGTGTCATTCGCCAAAAGATTTCAGCTATCTGTCCTTCATTAGAGTGGCGCCCAGTGGTTAATCAGTGGTATGACTTGTAGATTCATGAAAAGCAGGATTTGTTTTTAGGACAATATGAAATTTATACTGAGATGGAAGCGACATATACTATATTTGGAAACATGACTATAGCTCTTCTCCTTATGAGGAAGTTAGAGGATCACCAGTCATTAAGATTCGATCTCAGGGAACCATAGATGTCTCAACCCACTTTTATGGCAATTTATTCAAAAGTTGTAAAGATATGTCAGCTTGTTTTTAACTTCCATTTTTAAATTGTTGCATATATGATACTTGAGTGGAAATGCTGATTGTTTTCCGTGTTGAACTGAGTTTAAAGTTTCCGCCCTACTGAGGCAACGAACAAACAAAAATGTCAGAAATGGTTTAATGGCCACTGAGTTACCACGTTTATCTTGACAACCTAACTTGTTTCAACATTAATTTTGCTACATTTAGATTTAAACCTAGCTGAAGTATAGTATTTACTAGTATATATTTTTATCTTCTATACATAGCTTACAGTATGATCATGACTTAGAAAGAGAGAGAGAGAGAAGCCAAAGGTCAAAGGTCTCTAAGCTTGGTTTGGAGTTTGGACAAAAATACTTGAACAAGCCCCATATCATTATTTTGTTTGAACTACCTCCTTACGTGTTGAAAAGCAGCTGTCATGCCAGAAATATTTTAGAAGCTGCACTTTTCTGTTCATTCACTGACATTTGATTCATACATGTACCTGTATGATTGCAAGCATTGAATACAACACCTTGTTTCATCTCATCTTTGGGTCTTCAGGATCATCACAGACCAATTGTATTCACAGAATTAGTGACCTACTGTGAAGTCACAGTCACATTTTTGATTTTGACACCACACTGACAAAGGCTAGATAGCCAGGAACATTTGATGAATGGTATACCGGAGAGGATATATTTAATTTTCATTAATACTCACTGTGTGTGCATTCCCAAAGTAAGAATCACATTTCATTGCTTTTTATTAGATGCCACACTTTTCAACACTTTATGACAGATGCACTACCTCACAAAAATAATGATAAATAACAGATAAAGCCCAGCATTGCAAGCAAAAGAAACCAAGACTGGAATGTATATTAATGAACTTTGTCTTACTTCAGTGAGGACTTACTTCAGTGTTGTTGCCTAGCCACCAGAAGTAGGTGACTGTACGTGAGTGGCTTGGTAAAACCATCGCTGTGATGTTCACCTCCTTGTTCCTTATGACCACGAAGGGAGCAAGAAGCTGGACATGCTCCACTGGACCTAAGAAAGAAAGACCACAGAGGAGTTGATGGCTACTTTTAATGAGGCACACTTGAGAGTATGGTTCTCATTCAAATGGAAAAAGACAATTGGTAAGATCGAAAAAACCCAAATAGATGGGGTGTAAGGCTTTTGTCAGGGAGAGAATTGTTCAAAAAAGAATTTCACCTAGGGTTTACTGGGATATGATTCACCTCCTACACCCCGTACAGGATAAGTGCGTAGTAGTGTGGATGCATGCATTTTAGGGACAAATATAGAATAAATATAACTTCCAGAGAAGATCTACTCTCAGAGGAAAACTTTCAAGGTGTTGCCAGCTGTGCCTTAATGAGACATAATGAATAGGAATACCTTTAAAACTCAAAAACATATGGCTTCTATAACCTTTCGAATGTAATAAACCTAAACCTAACTTTAGACAAGTAGGTGCTTTTATGTTATAGTACTTGAAACAGTATGGAAGAGAATTCAGGATATAGTATACCTTGAATCTACCCACATAAAAAATAATCAAAGCATGAAAAGGATGCCAACAAACAAACAACACTACAATGGGATCGTTCTTCCAGTTTGGTGTCTACTCTAATAAATGCAAAGTGAGCTGTCTGCTGGCAGGTATAAGATTAAATACAGTGGGTAAGACATAGCTCTTTTAACAATGAGCATGCTGTGACGCCTGGAGATGAAAGCGTGTCGATGTGATATTTCTTGGTCTCAGATTCCACTTTGTTTTTGTCATATCGAGTTGTGACAGTTCAATTATTATAAATAACTATGTCAGTAAGTTGGCAGCACCTGTTTATTAAATATCTTACCCTCATAAGATATTTGTCATCGTCTTTTGTGACTTTTGATCAGTTAACTAAGACTTTGTTTTCTGAGGTTTGTTTAGCAGATCAATGTCATGATCTGCATTGCTTTACTTTACATCACTACGCTTCGTTCTCATAGATGCATGGATATTATCAGTAAACACCGAAGCTGAGGTTTCTAGAGGGTAACATTGCCATATTATTTTATATTAAAAATATCACTTTTGGGTGCACAGGTGTTTGAGTGGTTAGCACGCATGCCACATATGCAGTCGACTCCAGTTCAAATCCTGGCTGAGGACCTTTGATGCATGTCACCGCTCCCTCTCTCCTATCATTTCTTGTCTTTCTGTTGTCAAACAAAAGTGAAAAATAAAGGTGTAAATAAAGGTGATAGTAGTTAGCAAGCTATGCAAGGATGATGATGATTTTCGATTGATTGCTCCTCCAACTTCATATGGAAATGGTTTGTTGAGGAAATGGGAAGTTATGGCAGTTCTGAGCCAAACTACACCATGTTTAGAGCAAATCTGGTAATGTGTAAGACCATTTCAATATGGATCCATTTACACTGTAGGGGGTAATCCAAAAGTTTAACTAAGCTCAACTTTTGCCAGAACTCATCTAACACTGGCTATGTTTGCCAGTAAGCAGGCAACCAGACTGAAGATACTACACAGAAAGAAAAATCTTGTTCACCATGTAGCATTTTAGCATTTTGCTGTTTACTAAGAATCCGCCAAGATGGAAAATAGACTTATTGCTATGATGACCTTTTCAGAACTGTACAAAGCTGCCATGAGGGAGTACAAAGACAATGCTTTGAGATGCTCAATTATACCATAATAATCTTGATCATGCCTTAGTTAATTACTAGGGGATTGTGTTGAAAAATTAAAAGAAGACAGCCTCTTTCCTCATTATATTGATGTAGTAAAATAGTACTATATAGGCAACACAATGTATCTGTATTTGATCCAGTGATTTTTTTTTTTTACTTCAATAGGTTACAAGAAAGTTTGTGTGTGTAATATAAAATATAAAAACAGATTATCATATTATTTTTTGACATTATTTGTGGTGACTGTGAAAAATCACCACTAGCTCTACATGTGTCTGTAACTATGATGTCACCTATAAAAAAAAAAAAGTCCTATTCTAACACTGAAAATATGTTGACGCCATCATGTATTTTTTTGACATGATACCTTCTGGGTAATCGCTGCGAACCTCCCCACTAAGAACCTAATAGGACCTGACAGGGGTCTAGGTTGCTTTACACTAATCTCAGGGATGAAGTTTGCCACCGTGGACAGATGTAATTCACCACTTTGGTAAGGAAAAAAAAAAACTCCAATGAACGGTTTGTGCAGCTCTGTGGTCTGGGCTGTTCGTCTCGCCGAGGCTTCTGTTAACTCTCATCCTCTTTAACCAGAACTAATCTTTATCCCCACTTTGAGATGCTCAGAGTGTGTATGTGTGCATGAGTGTGTTAGTGTGTGTGAATCGGAGAGAGAGAAAGTGAGAGAAAGAGAGAGAGACTGATTTGGTATTAAATATACCCGAGCTTAGAAATTATTGTAGTAGTTTTTAACATTTCCACTAAAAGCATCACCTGCACTGTGAAGTAAATCCTGCTAAAATGACTCCTGTCTGAAAGGTGTAAATGTACAACTCACTGGTTGATGCATCAGGATGGCAAAAGAGGTTAAATAAAAATGGATTGAACCAATTGATGAAAGAGCGACACACAAGACAATAAAACAATTTAACACACATTGAGATTATTATTGAAATCTTAAATATTGTAGTACTGTATTCCCACTAGCGTATGATACTGGATTTACTATACTGTAGTTGCTGTGTAGAAAATCTGCTCAACTTTAAAGTATTCCATTGTTTTACTGATACATAATAATAATAATAATACACATATAATAATAATACATAATAATACACAATTACCCAACCAGTATGTCCATGTTTGTCCCATTAAATTTGGCCTGCAAATATGAGTCCACAATTTCCAAATGGGTTTCAAGTGGGTTCTGTATGAGTTTCAGGTGGGGCCCAATTGGGTGATACCCATGTAGGTCCCATATTTTTGCCCATATGAGGTGTAAGTTGGATCAAAATGGACCTTAAATGGAGCCCATTTAGCCAGCGCACATGGGTCAAATTTGGGCTGTAAATATGGGTCTCAAGTGGGTTTGTCCACAATTTTCATGGTGGCCCCACCTGTATTTGCCCGTTCTGACTGCATTTTAAGTGGGGCCCAATTTGGTGAAACCCTTGTACAGTAGTCCCCATATGTTTACCCATATCTTGTCTAAATGGGATCAGAATGGATCTTAAATGGAACACATTTAGTTAACCCACATGGGCATCACAGGCAGGGTCCATATTTCTGATACAATGTGCAGCCCACAGAGTTTGCCCTGTTTATGCACATGCCTGCATAGCAAGCTTACATCCCTTATGGGGCTCATACAGTCAACCCACGTGGACTTCACATGTGTGGTCCATGTTACTGAAACCACGTGAGACGTGCAAAATTTTCCCAATCGAAGCCCACTCAGTACCCACATAGCCCACATTGGACATGTCGACTAGGTAGCTGCACCAGCCCACTTCTCACTTTCATTCTCAACCCACAGTGAAACCATGTGTAAGCCAGTTATGACCTTCCTCAAAAAAAGTAGTTTGCTTTTATCACAGCTGCTATATTGCATAATCGTGTGTGTAGGGTCAGTACAGTTCATTTCTGTTTGTGGTAGATCAACAGTGTGGCTGTCATTCAGGTAGACATATTTAAGCACCTGGAGCTAAATGTACAAATAAAAAGAACATATTGCCGCTTTAGGTTCAATGTCTGTCTCCCTTATGAGTTGTGAAACTATGTATTCAGGATGTCAAAAAAGCACAACTTTCTTTTTTCCCCCCTAAGGGTAGTTTTGAAGCTGTACAGTGCGTGACAAACCCAGGTGTTAGGCTCAAAAAACATGAAAGCAGCAGCATGCAGTGTTTTTTCTTTCTCCAATGTGGCTTACATGTTACATGTAGGAAAAGTGTTGTGGCATCATAGCCCATGTTGTTCTCTGCCAAGGCCGTGACACGGAATATCCCAGCGGTTTTGTAGACGTGTTTGATCCCCTCCTCAGTCCAGCTCAGGTTGGAGTAAGACACGGCCGTGCCATCGCCGAAATCCAGCTGGATGTTGGTCCGTAAAGAGTCACCCTGAAACACATAGCACCGCAGGGGGCTTTGTTTAGTTACAGCTGCAAACGCCTTATAAAGAGGATGGATTGTCACCAGTTTTTCATGTGAAAACCTTTTTGTAACTGCTTTATGAGAGGAGAACAATGAGCCACAAACTGGGATATGACCGTGTGCACCATATTATTTACAGAAGAGTGCGTTTTAGATGGTTAAATGTGGATTTTTGTGACATACATGAAGCTCAACTATGGTGACATCCATGACATCATAGTACATGTACTGTACCAAGTCTACATAGTGTAGGTCATTTCAAAAGTCAAAGAATATCACATTTGCCTAAAGATATAAGGACAGTAAGGACTATAACTTCATATTTCAATGTCAATCATCAGCTATAGCTCTGGGTGTAAGTGCATATTACTCTTACTGTGACCAGCAGTTTTAGTGAACAGAAGCAGGAGTGCAATTCTGGAACAGCACAGAGCAAATAAAAAAAAAAAAAAAAAAATCATGGTCGGCTAAATATGTGTGTTAATAAGATGAATACATTATCAGCAAGTTGAGTTGAGCAGTGCAGAAAATATTAATTCTTTGCAAGTTTACAGCAAGCCAAAAAATAGCAAGCAGCATTCCAAATATTAATATATGCAGCCAAAATTGTTCAGGAGACAATGAAATGTCTATCTCTGTATAATGTTATGAAAAGACAAGGATATCCATTCAATCGAGGAAGAAATACAAAATATGAATTTTAAATAATTAGCCACAAAAAATAATTCGTTTAGACATATGAAAATAATAACATTTAAAATGTATTTCTTCAACAATTACAAAATAAAAAGCAGTTAATGTAGGCAGATAAACAACTTTACCATTATTTTGGTGAAGTGCATTACAATTCAAGTTTGTTTGCTGCACACGCACTATGCGTACAACCTACCTAAGGTTGTCCATCTTGATATTTCTTTAATTACATTGGTTGTTACCTACTCATTCGCCAATCGGAAAGGTAGAGGGGCGGGGTGTACAGGTGAACCCGGTAGATTCAAACCACCGGCTGTAATACACCGGAGGAGCTGTGTGAAAGTTGTTTACACAGCTGTTGAATGTATTGTTCATTATTTCGGTGGTTGCAGAGTGTTGCCAACTGGTAACAGGCACATTGCTGCTTGCAGAAGGTAAATACATCTGTCTGTGTATTTCTTTTGTGTCACTTCATCATGTTTAAGTGTGTAAAATACAGCTGCTAATCGCGGTTAGCGCATAACGTTATTTGACTGCAGCGAATGTGACTGTATGTTGCAAGACTGTGTTTACAGTGGGAGCTAGTTAACGCTGCAAATGAAGTCGACATAAGCAGTAAATGGACTTTTAAAATGAATGAAGTTACTGAGAAACACCGTCATGTTTACTTTATAGGTTGAGGAGCAGGAAACACTGCATGGACTCCACAAAGAGTAGACGTCTCCCGCTCAGCTTCACTTCATCCAGACTGTTGTTAAACTGCCAGCTCTAACCTCATCATCCTGCAGCCATGTTTCTACTGTGAGTAACCACTCTACTGTTATTTGATTTGGTAGCTTACATTAATGAATTATTTAGGGTATTATGCTCTCAAATAAAAAATAAATAAAACTGTTTAGTTTTTGTTTTAGTAATTATGAAGAAAGAAGAAGTAATATTTTATTTGCAGAGTTAGTGTGTGCACTTTAGCTAGCAGCTTTACAACTGGAAAAATAATATAGAAAAAGGTCATAACTCAAAATATCTTAAATTCTGTGCTTTTTCTGTCTTCTATTTTATAATTAGTTTAACCATTTGTGTTTTAACTAAATTCATTATTTATGTGATTTGAGGTATAGCAGTACTTTTTATGGGATTCAAAATTAGTGATTCACACTATAGTCCTTTTAAGTGGAAGCGGTGTCATATACAGGGGGCTTCAAAAGCAGGTGTGCAGTAAGGATTATACCAGTATTATATTAATGGTGCTATTGATATGTTTGTATAATCAATAATATACCTTTTGTTTTTCATTACTGTATTAGATATACACTCACTGACCTCTTTATTAGGAAAACTTGTGCAATCTAATGCAATCCAATACAACAGCTCCGCTATGAAATCTACATTTATGAAGTTTATATATCTTCAGTTTTTGTTCACATTGTCAGGAAGGTGATAATTCTGCTTTGTGTTTATTATTGAGATCATAGTGGGTGATGGTGTTGTTAATATTTTGTCCTCTCCAATAACACACTAGGAACATCATGCAATATAATGCACCTTAGTACACCACC
>JANJYP010093678.1:0-22851 GCA_024605115.1 Rastrelliger brachysoma | reverse complement strand
CACACAGACGGGATGCAAGCATTAAATAGATCATTTCAACATTTAGCCAAAGAATCAACAAGAGGGGACAGATTCAACCGTCAATGTGAACACATAATGACTGAGATCTAAGTTGTATTTTTATGCGGTTATTCTTTTCTTATGTGAGGTAACTTGCTTAGGTTGTATTCTTACCATTTAATAGAAAGTGAATAGCTGGTACAAAAAATGGCTTGAATTCCAGGAACAGCTACACACTGCATAACTCCTAGAGGAGGAAGTCAATACATATGGATAAATAAAGATTGATAAAAGACTGAACTTCATAAAAAGAATTTGAGATTTAACTTCCCTTTAGACATCACCACTTCCGTAGTTTTACCATCCATGTTTATGTAACAAAACTTTCCACACGGTTTTGTTGTTGTAATCTTTGCTGTCTGTTAAAAAATAAAATAAAGATAAAACAGTTTGAATAGAATTCTGCTTTATTTATGGAGAGAAACACATTTTGTCATTAAGACTTACATTTTGTTTGAGCCCACAGACCCAAATAGTCTATTTTTGTATATTTTGGTCTACAAAAGCAACGCTTTCCAGTCAGTGTGGATTACAATACTGCAGATCATCACAACACAAAAATACCTTTATTTTTCCCTTTTTACACTGCAGACACAATGGTCTACTCAAACAGAGACCTACACCACTTCAGAAATGTGACCACCACTCCATCTCTCTGTATTAGAAAACAACAAAGTATGTGATTTAAAATGTTTGTGTGTTTAAACCTGAGTATTGCGCTGTATATATGTACAGTCCCATGTGCACCTCTTGTCATGGCATTTTGTACACCAACAATCCCATTTTTATAATCACATGGCAGAACAAACTGCAAAAAGTCAAGAGGTTCACAATTAGTTGACCATAACTGCTTGTTTGTGTGTGTGTCACTAAACCATTTATCATAGCAAGTACATTGTGTGTACACATCAAAAATCCTTTTGGTCTTGATCTTAGCCATTAACAACAACCAATTATGAACTGAAGTTAATATTATATTGAAAGTATTAGTCTTGAACATCTTGAAAATAACACTAGTCTAATTTCCAAAGGTCCAGCTGATAGCTGCTCACTTCAAACAACAGTTTGAAATGAACAATCTGGCCTCAGCTACCAAGATTATTAAATCACAACGGGTGAACAATTCAATAGTAAAAGAAATGAATATTCAATACACTTGTGCTTTGTCAACATACAGGGTTAGTCGCTAAATCAACTCCCAAACATTCCAGTAAACTCCCATTTTTAAAAGAATCTGTATCCTGAAAGAGCCTTAAACATCAAACACAAATCTGAGTAAAAAACTGAATTCATGGGCAAGCGAACTGTAAGAGCTGTCTGACTCTGGTCGATCCAGGTGAAGCTACTTTAGTAAAGCAAGTGGAGATATCATCTGATGCCTAATATCAGCAAATTCAAGCTGAAATTTTTCTATCATGCTTTTAACCATGAGGTTAGACAGATTTGTGTTTGGTGTTAGCTGCAGAAATCATGACAACCCGTGTGATTGATCAAAAGCAATTATGTTTGACAAAGCCGCCCAAGAGTAACTTTGGCATGTTTTAGTAGGCAAAAATATATTAGAAAATACTGAAATTCCCATTAAAATAGCATAAAGCAGACATGTCACTTCAGAGGAAATAGATGCACTTAACCAAGGTGCACAGGTTACAACACAGAAATGATCTAAGTATTTGAACAACTGAAGTAACTGTTACTGTTACATTTAAAGATCGCTTTCTATATATATACACACACACGTGTGACTATGTACAGAGAGGACATGATGCTTACTGCTGTACACAGGGTATCTGTGCACTTCTAGGTAGCACTTTAATGTCCCTGTAAATTAACTACTGTACCCAGTAAGAATTAGTACATACCAATGGGCTACTCCCAGTGACACACAGTGTCACAAACATTATGGCATTGATTTTTTTCTCCTATATTTAAATAAAACTATTTTCATATTATACATTTCATATTTTGTTACATTCAAGGTATAGATACAATTTGTATCAACAAGCAAAAGTCAATTCTAGACATTTGTGGCTTAGTTGTTTGCTGCACTGACAAAGGGAGGGTGGGGATTAATAAACCACCTTTTGGCTAAGTAGTAAAATGATTGTGATTGTTGTGATTGAGGAGGTTTTATTTTTGGCTTGAAATTAGTCTATGCCCCAGTGAAAACAGTGTCTTTCTGGAAGTAGTTCAATATCTCAAAAAGCAAATTAAATGAAACGCAGAAGACAAAATCAGCTACACTATCTTTTTTGTTCGCAAATGCAATGTCCAGATGGGATATATGAAAGCAGTCTAACCTTTTGGATTCAGACAGCTACCATCAATTTCCACATTACATGTTAAAAAGCTGCTGGGCTTTAAATGTGAATCTGTATTAATACTTTTTAAGCCTGCGTTGTTCATGAGGAGCATTTTATCTAATGACAGAAGTCATGGGGTACTGTACCAGAAATAGTAACACACAAGCTTTGAGCATTAAAGTTCAATCATGTATGCTGATCTTCATGAAAACACAAACTAAGTAGATTTAAGGACAATATAATGAGATCTGTCCGAGTTCAAATGATTGATTTCACATTGATTTTATGCACTGCAAATCTGCAGTGCCACAGATGACATGAAATGCTGATACTGGGTACTGGAAGATTTCCAACAATGAATACAAAACACTATAATAAACCCTGCCTGCTTTCATTGTGTTTGACATGTCCTATAAAAGACTACTTCCTTCATCATTCTGAAAAAAACATGCTGAGCTCATCAGGGCAATGGACTATTCCAGCATTCAAGTAAAAGAGGGATTTCACTCTCACTAACACAGGAGATTTGTTTCTCAATCAGCAATCAGAGAAAAGGTTTGGAGTTTTATTAGTGACGGCCTACTTTTTGCACTAATTCTTGGAGACTATGACAGTTCAACTGCCTCAAAGAAAAAAAGGAATGGCACGCAAACTTTTAGCCAAATGCCAGAAACAACCTTGACAGCAGCCTTGCAATCTGATTGTTTCACATGAAGAAACATTTAGGCAGTTTGTTTCACCTTCTCATGAACAGACAGCAGACCTAAAGTGGCCTAGTCTTTTTTCATGAAAAAACAAAGTCAGCAAAGCCCAAAATTCATTTGGGCAAAAACACATTCAAATGTTTTTTTTTTCTTTATGTCTGTTCATACACTGTGGTTGTACCTAAACATTATAAAGAAATATAGATTTTTGAAGCACCACCAACGAGACAAAGTTAGGCTCACATAATTAGCCCTGTTACAGAGTAATACCACTCAGTTTAAAAATTCTCATACAGTTTCTTTTGGACAATGATCACAAACACTTTCCTAAAACAAAGGTCTAACACAAAGTCCGGTGTCATCAAAACAGACAACTTCATGAACTTTGTGTTTGAGCTCTTCCATCGTGTATTTTGAATTACTTGTTAAAATAATAAAACAACAAAATAAAGATTAAACTGCCCCCTCCCCCACCCCCACCCCATTTCTATTTATGTTATTTCTTTCGCAACAGAGTCTTGCTGTCTTCTCTTTCACAGGTGTGTGATAATATACTGTAAAATTTCTCAGTCATGCAATTCAACAGTAGGCCTCGGAGTATCATGCCTGAATCCTGAAATTAAGTGGCATTTCCCTTTAAATGCACTCAAAGCATGATCTCACTGTAAGGTTGGCTTTACATGGTACAGGCTTTCTGCAATTTTAAGCTGCATGTCTCATGTAGTACTTTGTCCTGAGGGTGAGATTAGAGAAAAAGCCCATGGATCATCAAAATCAAGGAAATCCATCCTCTTGTGAGCATGAATGTCTCACTAATGGGTCTGCTTTAAAAATCCAATCAAGCTCGCTGACTCAACAATCAGTATATTATGAAACTGTGGGGAAATCAAATGTTCTTTAAGATGGTTTTATCACCCATTTTTGCTTTGGGCTACTTACTGTAGCACCCTTATGAACAGTAACATTACTACACCTGACTCAAGCTGCATCACATAAAGCCACCCTATTAGCCAACTGCTCCAAAAACTCAAGGTGCATAACTAGGATATACAGAAAAAGTACAAAGCTTTGTAATGTCATCTCCACATTTCAACTGTACATAACTTTAAGGTACTACATGTTAAATGTAGGAGTTTCACAAAATATATCACTACTAGATCAGACTCTTTTTGGAAGGAAAAGACTCAAAGTTAGAAAACTGAAAGCATCCTGAGAGCAATGTGCTGCAAGGCACAGCCAAACCCTTCCATGACCCTGGTAGGCGGACTGCATGTATTCATAATGTACATCTGTATTTGAGCACTTCAGTCTCCCTTTAAAAAAACCAAACGGTACAATATATTTAATCTTTAACATGCTTTCTAGCATTCACTTCATTTTTTTTTGTAACATTAATCCTCATACTCTACAAGATATCACAAAATGAGTCCAATGTTGAACTTGCTCGCAGGATTTTTTTTTCATTTAACATTTAACAAACGCAACAGCAGGTAAATATTCAGTCTGTTATAGAATTACTTGTGCAAACTTAAACTGTGATAGTAAACACTGTTTCCTTCTCCTCTGATAATTTCTACAACTTGGGCAAGTTATATCGCAGCCCTGTGAAATCAAGGTCTCACTACTTTCATATGCACATAAGAAACCAGCTGACTGTCAGAAAGGTTATAGTATGAAATTTTAGAGATGCACATTGTTAGATTTTGTAAAGAAAAACAAGCCGAAATGCAGTTGTTCAGTCACTTTGCTATATTATTAGGTTATTTATGAAGCTTTTTAAGGAATATGGAATAACCAAATTCCTGCTGTGTATCTGTAGAAACACTAGCCTGACAGTAAACATTGTAGTGTATGTCTGAAATATTAATATTTTTGTTCACAGACTGGACTTTAGATTTAATTATACTGACTGCAATGAAATGTCTTAGACAAAGTTTCTTGTTTGTGTCAAGCTGGCAATCATCGGACCACTTAAGTGCATGTAAAAGCAGTCTTTGAAATACTTGAAAACAAACTGCTCTGCTGACAACTCAAAAGAGTGTTTCAGAGCTACTATGTTTGAAATGAAGATACTAATATTTCCACATTGAAAAGAATCAGCACAACAGGTTTGACTAATATAGAAATAGGAAAATCCAGGATGTAGTATCTAATAAAATCAGTAAGGTAACTGTACAGTACGTTAAGAAATTATCCAAACACAGATGTTAGATTTATACTATAATCCAATTGATCGTGTGAACCAAAATGTAAAGTTATGTAGAATACTGACACTACAGAAATTCTTTTTTTGGCATTATTTAGCAGCTTATAAATGACTTTGAAATAATGGCTTTTGTGTGATTATATGTACATAGGTATATGNTATATATATATATATATATACATACATATATATACATATATATACATATATATACACATACACAAGTCAAATCTCCTTTTTGGCTTGCTTTGTGCACTGTCAAATTCTACCAAAATAGTAGCTTTGTTAAGTGAGGCTGAGAAAATATATCTCTTTAGATACTGAGATAGTGCTTTACATTTGAAAGTAGGAGGCTTCAACGACTAAAGACTTTCGTTGAAACCGATTAGACGACGACTAAAGCGTGAGGTCATTCAGATATAAGGCCATTAAATGTCATAGTTCATGCTGTGAGGTATGTACTTACCTCCCTCTTACTTATCTTTAAAAGAAAAAGCACAAAATAAGTGACAAGAATTATTTACAGCAGAGGCAGACCTAAGCAAGGTTATTTATAGTACTGCTGCACCACTTTCATAACACATTCACACGACCTGAACAAGATCTTCATAAAAGCTACATGGTGCACAAATGTTGACATACAAGGATGTCAGATTTAATAAGGCAAATGTGGGAGTGTAACTATTTCCTATCTTGACTGTGTGGCTGACCCGTTTATTAATCCACTTAATTCACACTGACTCACGAAAGGATAAGGTTCAATAATACACTAGCTAGCTACATTAATTAGGATTAGATTATTCTTTAAGTTAAAATGATGACAGTTAACCAGCTGACCATCATGACTTTTAGATAATGTGTAACCAATTAATCACAAACACAATTTACATCAATCTGAGGGACATTTAACTATTTCATATATTAATGAAACTAAAACAATACTTAAGTGTTCAGTTAATTGTGAATAAGGTGTTATGCTGTTATGCAGCTCCTGCTCAGGTATTATGAATGTGTTGTATGTATATTGTTACCTTATACCATGTGCGCCACACTTCATATAAAAAAGTAGCTTTCATATGTGAAACATCTTACAATTCTAGTGATCAGACAAACTTCCTCTTTGTTCATTACTTTTATGTCATCTTACTGATGTCAAATCTGACAGCCAGATTTTGCATCAGAGACATTTAAAAAAAAAAAAAAAAAAGAAAAAGATTAACTCCTGAGGGCAGATGTTGCAGATAAAGCAACATTAAACAAGTGCCTATCTTTGCGACCAAAATGCTTATTTCCCTTATCATTTCAATTTTGAATACTGAATAACGCCTCAATGGCACGACCTCAGTTTTGTGACAATGACGGCGGCGAGTTGTTGGGGGTCTGTCAAATGAGGGTTCTTCTCCATCACTGAGTGGACTACGTAAGCAGGAAAGATGTTACAAAGGTTTCGATATGTTTGATACTGGTGGTCTGGGATGACATACCGCTCTTGGTGTTCAGCTGCAGATGGGGTCTCCCACGGCGAGTTCCAAATTTGTTCCATTTTGTCTGGCATGCTGCGGACCATCACCCGCTCGCAACATGGCATCAAGCTGTTACTCAGTGGATATGAGTGATATCCGTAGGACTCATTACCACAAGGCAGAGGATCCCAGCTTGCATGCTGCTCACGGCACAGTGGAGGTCGCCTCTGTCTCATTGGGTTGCTATCATATAGCCGTGAATCTGATATGCTGTCCATGCGAGTCATGCCAAGAGACCGAGTAGGCTGGGAGGAAAGAGGTGGGAGGACATTCTGAGTGAGGGGATAGTCTCCAGGGCAGCTGGACCTGGCCCCCACTGCAGCATGCTGGATATGTGGTGCGAGATGAGCTCCAGACTGCTTACGGGGACCCTGCTTGGGCTCCTCTGGTCCATAACTCTGTACCCTAGTGAGTGCTTCATGACGAAACCCGTGGGAGAAAGCCTGCATCCTAGCCTGAGCAGAAGACTGTTGCTGCCCCTTCATGCTCTCCTCTAAGCTACTGTCCACTGAACTTGGGTACAAGTCCCCGTAAGATGAGAACGAGTCGCTGTTTGAATGGCTGAGGCAGGATTCAGGGCAGTGGCTGGGATTTCTCTGATACACACCATGCTCGTGCTCCATGCTACAGAAACTATCAACATTATGCATGCTGCTCATGCTCATGTTTGAAAAATCACTGTGCAGTGAATAATACCCATGGTCACTAACTGAATCATACTTTGGGAACTGTTCACTGTATGTAACAGAGGCGCCATGACTATTAGTAACCAAAATGGGCGGGTACTGTACACTAGACATGTGCTCCAGAGAACTGTGTGAGAACTGCAAAGAACCTGGCACTGGACTGCTGGCTGATCGGGTGTTCAAGGCCCCAGCTGCGTGGCTCTTGGCGGGCTGCATGGTGGGCACACTGAGAGCAGACACAAGGGAAGGCACTGAATTTGTCTCAGACTTCCTAACAACGGACAGCGCTTCTGGAGGTTCACAGGCCACTGAACGAATACTGGGATCAGACTGACGTTTGGGTGCCACACGTTTGGCCTCAGAGTTGTCCCCTTTTACAGTCGCTGGACCAGTTCCGCATTTGGCTAAAGCCCCTTCACTCATTGTCTTCACTGCAGACAATTTGGCAAAGGCCCGCAGTTCATCAGCCACTGACCGCTGTGGTTGGTTGACGCGTTCTGGATGGTAATACTTGCACTTGTGTCCGTATGTGCACTTTTTTCCTTTTTTTGAAAGAAAGAGCAGATCATGTCAGGAAAATTAGACACGGAAATTATACTGACAAACATGCATTATAGTCATATAGCTTCAAACACATATTTAGGAGACTCACCATAGGGGCAAGGTTGTTTTTTGTGCTCTGGAACAACAGGACGCTTGCGAAGGAAATTTTCTAAGCTTGGACCATGTCTTCCCAGTGGATCATCAGGTGGCATAAACCTACAAGTCATTTAAAGTTTTTCCATTATTAAATGTCAACTTCTTTGTCTGAGCATTAAGTGTCCCTGCCACAAAAAGGAATTTTTAAATATTTGTATATATTGTCATTATTATACAATTACTAAACCAAGTCAAAGATCAAAAGTTGTTTTTTTTTTTATTTTAACTACCGGAAAATAACCAAATTGTAGTGTGTGAGATAATTCCAGTGATAACAGACAAGACTCCTGGAGGCTATTTTTACATCATGTTTGATGCTTACTTGTCATTGACAAATGAGTACATTAGGAGACGCTCCTCTATGAACTTCTTCCACTCTGGCTTCTCATTTTGCAAGTCCCTGTAGTTGTCGTTTGACACAATAATTCCATCAGAATCATAAGCCAGCTTCACTATGAAGCGATCATCATAGCACACCACTCTTCGGCCTTGGACCCTCCGAGACGGGGTGAAAACCAGGATCTTTTCTTTTTCCAGCTTGCGTAATATTTCTTGATCTGAAAGAGAAATTTCAAAGGGGTTTTAAAGTTGATTACCATCTCATTAAGTTACTGAGTGGATTTAACTTCACATAGTTAGAAGAGCATAGAATTGACTTAAAACATATCTGTTCCCTTGTGATTTTACACAGTGCCCAAAATAAGACTTTTCGAATCACAGAACAAAAATATTAATAACTATTAATAACGTAACAGCCCATAAGACAGTCCCAGTGTGATGAGGATAAATGTAATATGAATGCAGAGCAGCAGCCTAAAATATAGCTTCAGTACCTGTAATAAGGGCATCAGGCCTTGACTGTTCTTTCCTCCAGGCTGGGACAAACACAGTAATGTCTTTATGTCCTTTCTCTAGGAACCATTCAACAGCCAGCTGGATACCACGGCAAGAGAACACCTCTTTGTTTCCATGGCTAGAAAACAAAACAATGTGATATAAGGTCTGCTTAACCTAATTAAGAAAACATTCGTTAGAATGGAATGTTTCAGAACAGTGTTTTCTGTACAGCGCAGCATCTTACCTCATTGCCACATTAGAGCCATCGATGACAATAGGCCTGAGGTTATCATATGTATCCACAGACTCTTCTTCCACTGACACCTCTGGACTTATGGTCTCTTTAACACAGGGGGAGCGTGACACTGATGTGGCTGTACTGCTGGAAGGTTGACTTTCAGGCTCTACTTTGTTTCCAAGTCTTACTAACTCAGCAAGCACATCGTTAATAAGAGCAGCAGCCCCCAACTTGTTGAGCACCGTCTCCACCTGCTCTCCTGAATAGCCCAACTTCAACGCAAAATCCATCTTTGTCTGGTACTCCCTGTCGCTGGCATGCTTGATACCTGCTCCCGCACCGGCGTCATCCTCACGAAAATCTTGCACGGTGCTACTCTGGGAAAAACTGGGCCGGTCCAGGCATGGAGAGCGACAGAGCTGGCGGTGGGGTTTTGTGGCAGCCAAGGGCTCCCTCCTCTTACAGCTGCTGCTGTTCACCTGAACCTTCAGCTGTTGCTGCTCCTCAGATTCGCTTTCTGAGCTGCTTCCATCCTCAGACTCGTCAGTGGCGTGCTGGGCCTCATTTGAGTCAATGTTCTCCTCCCTGCATGGGCGTTTTTCCATTTTGAGCTTCTCCACCATGGACCATGCTGTCATCACGTTCGCCTCGACACCTCAGATTTCCACCCCATGCTTCCTCACCTCCACCGCAACCAAGGAATCTTATTCATAGCTGGACTTCAGCACTACAGGCTTTATGTGTAGGGCCAAAGTAATGCAGTCTCCCCTAAGTCAACTCTTTAATCCTGAAAGAGAATAAACACACAATGGAAAGTGTTGATTAAAAGTGCAGTGTGTGGGATCTAGTAGTGAGGTTGCAGAGGTTGCAACCAATGGAAAAACCCCTCCCCCTAGCCTTCCAAGCACGCACAGTAGGAGAACCTATGAGCGCAACCTACAATAGGCCCTCTCTCAAGCTAGTTTTTGGTTTCGCCTATATACAATATAAATTCAAAACAATCAATTTAACTATGTACAATGTTGCTTTCTTGTGGTGGCTAAAATAACCATTCAGTATTTTTCACCAGTGACAAGGATTGCAACATTAAGAGGTCTTCCATCAATCTTAGTGAATTTTGGAAATGATTACATCTTTTTTTTCCAATATTAATATTTTCAACTTTATGACGTCAATGCTCAGTTACGGAGCTACACCGAATTTCATAACTCAATACTAAACCCTCTAGTGCCACCAATGGGTCAAAATTGGACATACACATCTACTCTTAAATTTCTGAAATTGCATACATACACATCTCCTCTCTAATTCCTTAAACTGCGTACATGCATGTTTGCTCTTAAATTTCTGAAACATTTCTCAACACATGAGCTTTTGTATTCATTTTTCACCTTCAAAGTTTTCTTATGAAAGCAGCTGTAAGTGCAGCAAGACAACAGTTTACCAGAATAAACAATACCTGAGAATTTCGTGCTCATTCTCAGTGCTTTAACCATCCTAACCCATGTTCCAGTTGTGGTTGACCAGTCACCCAAACTGTGAGAAACACTGCTATGTAGTGCAAGTTTTGCACACAATGAACATCTTACCTGCCCAATTAAGTAAAGCCCCCCTCCAAAAAAAAAACCCACAGCAGCACAGGAAAAAGACTGAGGACTGATTTACTTTAAAATAGACCAATGTGTGGTCTCTCTGTATGACTACATTTTTTTTCACTTGGAAGTGCAGAAGCATGATTGTTTAATACATGACTGGTCAAAAAGTTTTAACTTGAGTAAACGGTCGCATGCTGCTTAACTCAACAATTGGTCTAATTTTCAAGTAAAATATGCTTTTCAACAAAATAAGAAGTAGTGCAAGCCCTGCTTCTTATCAGGCTGTCACCTGAGTGAAATGTTACAGATACAGGCAACTAATGATGTACTTAAAGCTGTGAACTGCAACTGCCAGCACATGCAAACTTTTTAAAGCATTTCCAGCTGTGTTTCATTAGTGAACTTGTTTGCATGAGTTGTTGTAAAGCAGATGGCGGCAGTGTGAATATTCACTGATGTAAGGTGGCAACAGCATCAACTATTCTCAATGAGTCTCGTCTGCCAGAAATGTAAGCCTTTCATCAGAGATCATGCAATGATGACAATGTTTGCCACTAAGATCTTTGCATGCCACAAACATTTTTACTGTGTCATAAATATTACATGAACTCATTTTTATTCATTTAAAATAAATAAATAGATACGTATGCAAAATACAAGTGTCCCTGCTCCCCTGTTTTATAGGTGCTGTAAACAAATATAGGTATAAACTACAGACAGAGAGTCTCCACCTGACTCTGCTGTCTCTCCTGTTTATTGGATTTAAAAATGAAACCCAGTCTTCATGCATAAAATGTGTTAATGTGCTACAAAACAGCAAACCACTGCAGACACAAAAGCCTTACTGGTCTCGTACGCAACATTCAAGCCAGACACGCATGAGGTGAGTGCAGGAGTTCACATAACCTGAGACAGAGTGTGGGTTGAACAGTGTGTCCCTGCGCCTCCAGCCCTCTGACAATCTGAATTGAAACTGAATTGCTCAGTGAACAAAGCTGTTTTAAGGTAAAGCAGCGCAGGACTTTACTATGCAGCATAAACTACGCAGTGCTGCTATAATATCTGCGACTGTACATTCTCACACATGAATATTGATAATCCAAAAAATCTAGTACGTTAAGGAAACAGACACACTACACTAAACCCCCCCCCCTCAGTCTTATAGAGAGTATAATACAGCCAGCTTTGAGCTTCAAGAGGCGCAGCCCATGATGTGTGTTGCCTAGCAACACAGCCTTGTCATCAGCTAACTCCTTTTTACCAGTCACGACTAACACAAACACAGCTCATCATCTCTCTTCAGGAAGCCAGTAAATGCAGAACACTTACACTACACTACAACTCTACACTAAAACTCTTGAGGCAGCATATTTTGTAATAAAATATGATATTACTTAGACCTCTATCAGTGCTGACCAACTCAGTCTGGGTTTTGTATTGAGTGCATCTTAAAATCTGATCTGAACAAATATGGAGCGAGGCAGTTATCTGAGTTTCTAATGCCAATGTTGGTAAATGTAGGGAAATAGTGGGTAATACACAGGACTGACATTCATAGAAGACAATGAACGTTGACACATTTTTGGAGGGTCAATCTGTAATTACACAAATACCTTTTAATGTCTCTCAGTGGTGCACATTGTCTACTACTACTACTACTACTACTACTACTAAGTATCCTAATGTGTGTGACAATTATGGAGAACAAAGTACAGTTGTAAAATTTAAAAAGGAAAGAAGAGTGATACTGAGGCCCTGTTGTGGAACTTCTAGAATTAGCGATAGACACAGTGCATAAGCTTGGCCCGCTGCCTTTTCAGACATTTTATGACAACATCGATACATGTTAAAAGGAGCAGAGCTCTTCCACTCCTTTTCCCTCCACCTCCAGATTCACAGGCTTAGACTCAGCAAGGCCTCCAGACTATCTGTGCACATGCACAGGCTCGTGTAGTGCTGTTTCATAGCAACAAGTGAAGCAGGTCCCTGAAGCCATCTTTTACATTGCTGACCCTAAAGAGTACCCAGTATGGAGCTAGGATAAAATGCACTACGGTCAGTTTTTGTTCCATGTATTTCTTGGCTAGTTAGTGTCTTGATATGAAGAAAAAATAGTTTAAAGCCAGCCAACAGCACCCCAAAAATGATCCAGCAATTACATAAATTGTAATAAACAAATTCTGTAACTTCACACAGAAATGATTTTTTATAAGTCAGATGTAAGGTTAACCACTGAACTATTACTTATGCTTGCTCTGGCTCTCCACCATCCACTCAACCAGTTTACAGTATGATGCATAGTGACCGATCTGACTTCCACTTTTAAGAAGCTCCAACACTTCAAAATGAAAAAACTCAGATGCTCTTGAACTGTGGCTACTGCAGCAGTGAACAAAGTGAACTCTTTCACCTTACTAAGTAATTTGGGCTGAGAAATGACACACCGTCTGAGCTGATAAGGCTAATACACAAAAAATAACCATGACTATTTTAGCCATGACTATGCTTCAAAAATAACAAAGCAAGAGTTAAAGTAAACTGTGACCCAGAACAAGGAACCAGCAAAACTACTATCTGACCTTATTTCCATATTTTTGTTGCTCAGATGATGGCACTGTAGTCCTTTCTCACTTCAGCTTCATTAACCCAGTGACATCTCTGCGGCTTGACTAGAAACACTGAACGATAGCTGATAATTATTGTCCATCACACATCAAAATATACCACTTAACACATAAACCAAGTTTCTGTATAGCCTTAACACTTCACCACGAAGGGCAGATGCAACACTGATGAAAAAAAAAGGTCTCAATCATATGACCTTTAAATAGGGCACAAAATTAACACCAAGTGGCTGGTAGATCTGCATCACTCTCCAGCCCAGAAAAACCACAATAATCCATTAAGTGGCTGGTAATATTTGAACATCCAACAGACTTTTGGTTGGTTGACTAAAAAGTTAACATTGCACTCCATCATAAAATGCAAATCCAAGCAACGGAGGCATAATAGCAGGATCTCACTTGCAATAGTTATTATTATCAGTTATTTTATTAAAATGACAAATTAATCACATTAGACAGCACTAAAGTCTTGGGGCACATGGGGGATTACTCTATGCATCTAGGCATTTACATTCACAAACAGACAAATACAGGTTTATAAAGCTGGATCAATTTTTATGTGTGTATTAAGTGATTAATACATACATGAGGATATAAACATTATCCATACAGACTAAGAAAAGCCTGCTTCATATTTTCCTGCCATGCCCCCAAAATCTTTGCCAGTTTAATTGTTCATCACGTTACGTTTTGACTAACTTTCCACTATTAAGGTATGCTTGTACTTAAGATTTAAGTTTTTCCCTCTAATTCATTAATTTGGTCATTTTAAAGGAGGATGACACCTGTCACAGACTTATTCAATTAAGTACATAAACATGTTGAAACCCGAATTTATTTTTAAAACTACAGAGAGGAAAATATCTCTTTGGTTTGGAAATATTAGCAATAGATAGAAAAGTGAGGACTGAACTGTATTCTTAATTTCAGCTAGTTTCACCTTTACTTAAAAAGCACACAACATAAATACAACTAAATTAAAAATACTGTACTGATCTCTTTGACAGTGACCTTCTGGAAAACCATCCTGAACTTATTTGAGTTAACTCAGCTGGGTGACTGTGGTGTTGCATCCATCAGCTAACTAGTGGACACGTCAATGCGAGAAAAAAAATCCCCAAGTCCTGGAAATCATTAGCAGCAGCATCATGAGTTAAGAGGGATGAAATAGAGGAAGGGTTCGACAATTATGACAGCACACCAAATCTCAGACTTACTATACACGTTTTCTAGTTTCGTTATGTTAACACTACCGTACACGACGTCACATTTATGGCTGAGTTTGATGAGGGATGACTGCTTTGACACCCTTAGGCCCCGAGTTACGCTTTAGCTCACTGACGTGATTTAGCCAGTCGCATAGTCAACATTTGAGCTAAATAAACTAAACTTCTGGTTCTCTTGTTACTTATAATGGTTAGAGAGCGTTCAGATAACTCTCAATGTGCGCTACCTGTACAGCTTGTCAGACAACCCTAGTCTCTTGTTTAGTTATCGCTAGCAGGCTCCGTAGTTAGCAGCCAAACTCATTAGCTCCACAGGCTAACTTAAACGCCAGGTTGCTAACGCTGCTGCTAACGCTTTTTGCCAGAATACTACACTTATTAACTTAAGATAAAAGTTGACGATGCTTTCATATTTTGCACGCAGGTGAAACCACAGCAGCACAACAGGATTGTGTACCTACACTGGCCGTAATCACTGCCATCACTGACTTCCACCACGGTGCTCCTCTTCACCTTGTTGCTGTCATCCTCCTCGCCTGGAACAGTTGTGTTTTGCTGCCATTGGCGCTGTCGCAGTTTTGGTCCGGGTTGCCAGATAACGCGAGCGAAACAACTAACCCCCAAGCTGTGAAAACACACCGGAGGGGCTCACAGCACCGTTACAAACCGGATCGCTGCTCCTCGCCGCTTAAAATCAGGCGTTTCAGAGACGCGAGGGCTTTTCCTGTTGATTTCTTGTTGGTTCATAAGGACATTTTGAGAACTGACATGAAACAGGTTCTTTCTTGCTGTAATTATTCCTCCTGCTCATACTTGATAGTTCGCTTCATAATGTACTTGAACAATGTAAATAATAGGGGGGCCCAAATCCACAAGCCTCTTTCTGTGGAAGAATAAAAATATCCCCCTTAAGATATGTACTCTAAGACATATAAACACTCTAAACTATAATGTATATCTGATGTCTGTTTGCCTAATTGATCTTGTTAAAATCCGTATAATTACATGTGGTCCTCCCTCATTAAAAATTGAAGAATCTATGAATATGTAAATACTGTTCACTTTAGAAGTTAAACTGTTGGATTCAAGATGTCTCCTACTTTTTTTTGCACTGGAGGCTTCCAAGTTTGGTGTAAAATGCATACTGAACCAGGATTAGTCTTGAGTTATGATGTCACAAATCATGCTTGTAGGCCAACCACTTTTTGTGTGTGGGTACACTGTAGATTTTATCCATCACTTACATTGAAAGCATATTTGAGGATGTTCTAACAGCCCGCATCAACAGGAGGAATGATTACAATGAGGAAACCTCTTTCACTGTGTTTACACTATGACTTTTCACATTCCTAGGGACACCTGATTTTTGTTTTCAGATAGATGTGAAAACATGTGAATACTGCCCTCTAAAAAAAAAGGGAGGGGAGGGGGGGCATTCCCATAATACTGAGCTATACATTAAAAAAAATCTTGATTGAAATAACATGATTATGAATTACAGTCAGCTTCTGAATTCAAAATATAAATGTATCAGTTAAAAACACACACCTTTATAGTTATGCCTACTCTTTTCTGAATATCAACTTGTATTATAACAACCTCCAAGTAATTCCACTTTGAATTTTCTGGACGATATATGGCATGAATGATCACAGTAGCAGCCAGACATTTTTATAAGAAACATTATGTTTATGTAGTGAAACTGCAAACAGGTGTCTTAATCGTGTAGCCTAGTATCAGCTGTAACAGATATAAGAGACAGCAAAAAACAAACATTTAAAGTTACGATGTCTTGTTGTGTTTATTGTAGTGTGAGGCAGTGTTCCACTTTGACAAAACAATTACAGATTTTCCAGAGGAATCCCCTAATGTAACAGATGTAACTTTTGAGACAATCGACCAAAAAAAAAAAAAAATATTGCCAATTTGCAATAACCATTTTGAACACAGTGTAACAGTGTACAAATAGCTGAGAATATAAATACAAATTCTTTGACATGTGTTCAATATTACACTATAAAAAACTACATCATCTGACCAATAAAACATTAAATTCACAAGAAAATAATACAAGGTGATACACGGTGAAAATACCAGTTCCTCTTTTGACACATTTCAATTCCAAACAAGCTCAAACTACTTTTCAAATACTTTTTTTTCTCCCTTCCCCACAAGCTTACAGTTAAGTAATAATAGAGTGCATCACTTCAAGAATTTTGCACTGCACACATGGTCAAGCTGTTGGAAAAACAAGAAGTGTTTTTCCACAGTAAGGCCAAATTGGTTTGTCAGGTGAGAAGCAAACACACCAAGTTACAGATTATTAAAAGCTACTAGCTTTTTCTCCTGCGTTTACTTCTACTATTTTTATTGATATTTTCCTCTATTCTGTTTTTGTAAAGCACTTTCATACACAGTGTAACAGCGTGTGAAATGTGCTGTACAAACAAAGTCGCTTTGCAAGGCATAGCTGTCTACATGTAAAAGAAACGGCAGCTGAAGTTAAGATGCAATAACTATCAATCCACCTGTATGTTTTCTATACCTGTTTTCGGCTAAATATACCCTGTAATAAAAAAAAAAAGAGACTGATTATATTGTGGATTGAGATATTTTAAACAATGATTTCCTTTTTTGTTTATTTTATTTAAAACTACAAACTCTTCTCCCCCCCCCAATTTGTCCTAAAATAAAGTAAACCAAGAAAACAGCTTGAGATATCTTATAACAGGCCAACTTAAGCCTTACAGAGACTGTGAAAATGCAGCAAACACAAAAGATAACTCAGCACTTAAAGCAAAAGCACACATTTTAGAGGCAACTGGCAACATAAGCAAGACTTGGCTAGCCTTGTTTAGCTGTGCTGTGGAGACCAGGTTTATGAGCCATAGCATTACTAATGAAACCTGGGCACTGAGGCTACATATGGGTATGAACATTTCAGTAAAAAAAAAAAAAAAAAAAAAAAAAATCAATAGCTTAATGAGATGAATCTGTAAGCATTCTTTCAAATGCAAATTAAACATTCATTTCTCGCAACGGACTCACATGTGTGTGATGTGTGAAGCAAGCAGCTGCTGACTGTGCATATGCAGAAAATCCCTTTTGACTTCCCGGTAAGACAGCGTTTGTACCCGACTCAGTGTGACGGCACAGACTTCACTCCGTTTCAGCATTAATTCAATGAATGTCTTGTCTATCATAACATTTCAAAAGGAATCTCTTGTTCAAGTACAAAAAAATAATAATTACGTAACAATTACTATCGTTGGATGTAATGTAAAAAAAAAAAAAAAACACTCACTGGCACATGTGACTGCCGACGGTATGATTAAGCCTTTTAATCAAAGGCTGTCTCGGGTTTGTTGCAGGCCACGGGGCACATCACCTCCCTGGGCGTTTCATCTTTAGGCACACCTGCATTCAGAGGACTCCCAGTACAAGATATTCCCTCCCTATCGGTCATTTGCCTGCTTTTACCGCACTGATTGATAGGATAGGATTGCAAATCGGAAGCAGCTTTACAAAACATCTCCTCGCCAGCATCATGTGATACCTCCCCCATCATTTCGGAATAAACAAAGGTGCTATGAGGTAAACAAGAGTCTGATTGCAAAGGGAGGTGACACTGTCTATTGTAAAGCTCTGTGTTCTGTGAGATTAAATCGCAGGACACTCTGTCCAACGCATTTGAGCAAAGACGTTGCGTTTTGCTGCTGGGGAAATCACTGTTGGAGGAATTGGAAAATATTTTGTGTTTTACTTGGGCTTGACTGAGACTCTGGACTTTTTCAGTGATTTCCCCATCTGTCAAAGGAAGGCTTAGAGCCATTTCAGACCTTTTTTGCCATGCTAAGGCCATAATGCTGCTACTGTCTCTAACCTCTGATGCAGACATGAGTACATTCTTTTTGTAATATGGTGAGGAATCTCTTTCACTGTCCTTCTCAGTTTGAGGACAAGAAACGATAGCAGCTCTGTTCTCTCTGTATGCATCAGGCATCTTTAATTCAAGGCTTTCTGTATCCAAAGACCTACTTCTCCTGTCTAGAGACAATGGATTAGGCATGGACTGGCTGACTCTTGTAAGGCCTAGGTGCCGTGGCAGACTAGCTATTGCCCATGTGTTACTGATCAGGTTCTGTTCATAGAGGTCTAGCATTTGATAGTCACATTCAGCAAATGCATCTTTTTGTAGGTAGCTTTCTTCAAATTCCTGATAGGGTGACGAGATATCCTCCTCCAGTTCCATGTGAATCTGCTCATCGTATTCACCCTCATTATGCATGTCCACTACATCGAATGTGACTATGGTAGGTAAGGCCTGCATGTTTGGAGTGAAAGCAGAATTTGTCTCTAAACCGTCCACACTGTTGTGCAAGTTGCTCAGCATCTCAGAGTGTTTAGTGTAGTCCACAAGTGCTTGGGAGAAACACACAGCTTGCCCGTCGTCCAAATCGTTGTTACAATCTGGAGACTGAGAATTGATATTTCTATATGGCAATGCCACGGGCTTGTTCTCTTCAAGATCCTGCTCTTTGGGTTCACAGAACGTTTCAAAATCTGGGTCGGACATGCTTCCGAATGATACGCTGCTTTGCCTTTTCTCACAGTCAGCGTTTAGGGGTTTTGTTCTTTTTTCGGAGGAAGCGAGCACGTCTCCCTCTTCAGCAAATACATCTGGCTCAATATTATTCTTGTTAACCGACGCTTGTGGCTTTGAATTCAAATTACAGTTTTTCTTTAAGACTATTTCTGGCCGACCGGCCTGGTTTCGTGCCAGCTCTGAGGATTTACTGCATGTGCTCGGCATCTCTCGAAAGTCGTGAACGTTGTACAGTTCAGCACTTATTTGTAATCGGTTTATCTCTGGAGCGAAGGCAGAATCGGTTGAATCTTCTGGCTTGCTTACGTACTCGCTCTGTTTGGAAGTGGGTAGCTTTGATTTGTTTTCATAATGTGGACTGATAAGACTCTCATCAGGTGCAAATAGCTCATAGAGGGCATCACCGCTGTAACTGTCCCTGGGTAATCTGTCTGTCCTCAATCTGTCTGTTTTTTCTTGTCCTTCATCTGGACCTGGAGTAGTTGAATCGTAGTAGCCTTCATCACTATTCGGAACGGACTCTTGATGCTCACTCTGAGGGGTTAACACATCAGCGATTGAAGAAGTGTCCATGCCACTGGCTTGTTGCACACTGTTACTGTTCAGTAAATCCATATTGTGGGAACTTGTCAGGTCGGCAGTCAACTCTGTGTGGTCTTGGTTGCAAGTGCAGCAGATTTCCTCTGACGCGTTGTTATCCCAGAATTCCTGAAGACATTCCTCATCCAAATCTTCGGGCGAGGCCATTTCTTCACCGCCACCCTGATAAGTAAGATAGCAGGAGGCCCTCTTTCCTCCATTTCGGCTCCTTTCTCCAGAGACCGTGCTCTCAGTGATGCTGTCATCTTCTTGATCTGCGATTATGTCCCCACAGCCGGTGAGTGAGTCAAAGCTCTTTAATGATGCGACTTCTCCAAAAATCAGGTTGAGCTGATCAGATGAGCCAGCGGGCGTTTCACTTTTTAGTACAGGCTCGGGCATCATCTCAAGTTTCAGACATGGCTCGCTGCGGCCTCTGGAACTCTCCTTGTATTCGCTGGAAACTACAGCCATAAGATTCATCTCCTCCATCTGATCATCACACATCTGATCGTCAAGCTTGGACTTTGGGCTCTCTTGCTCCACGCTCTTCTCTAAAGTCGTCGTGTCAGCATCGATACATTCAGGACCAATGGAAATATCACATATGACATTTTCAAAATCAGGCACGTCAGGTTCGGATGCCAGGCACTCTGTGACAAACTGTTTGGTGTTATCCTGGACAACAGGAGTCTCTTTCTTGCAGTGAGAAGAGGACATTGCAATCATTTCTGTTTTGTCCGATCCAACATTTCTGTGGTTTCTGTGATGCTTAAAACTGCTGAAAAGACTCCTCAAACCTCTTTTCTGCCGGTTGAGGGTCAGTGATTTCTGGTCAGCAGCGGGGTGACTACATTCACTGTGACAGCTGCTGTGAAGCTCTCCAGATGAATCCCTCTGGCCGTGGTACTCAAAATCTCCAGCTGAGGTGTAGCCACTTCCCATATTGTCATCATGACTAACTTTACTTAGCCCATCATGTGTTCTGCTTTTACACAATCCTTTCTTTGAAGACAACTTGTTGGGATTTTTACTCCTGCCTCCGAAGAAATTCGGTAAAATACAAAGTCCTTTGCGAACTCCAAAGAATGTCAGCGCAGTCCTCCTAAATTTCCCAGATTTCGGAGGTTTCACAGCAGTATCTGACTGGACCTCCTCCGTGATGTCATCAGGGCCGCATCGTGACAGCCGTCCAGAGACTGCAGCCAAATCTTTTGTGTCACTTGGGAGCTCATCTACCTTGCGAGAAGCCATGGCTGCCACGTTTACAGAAGCACGAGACTGCCAGAAGTCATAGCAGCTGAATTTTCACAATCAGCTCACTGGATGACAGCCATGAATTTGTCTTCCATCTGATATAAGTCCTGTATTGAGAAAATTGAGACCAAAAGATCAATTAAAACGTAACATGCCTCCCTTCTCCTTCAAAATTGATGTCTTGCAGTGGCATTGGTTACCAATTTTTATGCCTAAGTTAAATGCTTGTACAATATTTCACATTATTTTTGTTTTGACATACACACACACCTCACACTGTTGAAGCACCTTTATCCAGACATCTGTGTTTTTTTGCTCCATGTATATATATTTTGTGTGTACTAGCACATTATGTATAATATCTTTGTGCCAGAATCAAATTAAACCAAACCAATAAATACAAAGTTGCAATAATGTGTATCCACACTTGCATGAAAATATGGACACTGCACGTTATATTAACTGGAATAAAATGTAATCATCTGAAACCTCCACATTATATTAATAAACACTGTAATTTCACATTTGCATATAACATGTACCTTTTATGCTGTTTTTAATACTGTGAACTTTTAAACAGTCCCCACACCAAACAAAGGCCAATTCCTTTTCTGAGTATAATTTGTAATAAATCTGTCTGCTGAAACAGACTAAGGTAAGAATACTAAGTGGATGAATGCTTAGTATCACAAAATTACCAGCCTGGTTATGAATGATGAAATACATGCATTGTTATAAAACCTGGTGTATGAAGCAGCATGCCAGTGGTGCTGAAGCTTTTTCACATCCCCAAAACTAACACACATTAGACCATGACAGTTTATGAAGCATACGTCCAAAATAGTCATTGTGTTACTTATGGATGAGACTATAGTGAAAATAAATGATTCCCATTTTACTGTGTCTCCCCATGGAGTCTCCTGAAGGTCCCCGGACCCTACTTTGAGAACCACTACTTCATGCTACAGCTACAGTCGCTCGGTCACAACAAAGAGCAGGGGTAGTGGGTCAAAAAATACTCCCAAATCTGACTTTTAATGAGCGTCTTAACAAAAGAAACTGCAAACTAAAGGTTATCTTGGCAGCTATTATAAAACTGAGTGCAGCTAACAACGCTTTGTAGACACAAGTTGGAGATATTTGTTGTCAGGTGTAAACAAACTAACCCCTGATGCCACATTAGCACAGCCTGACGATGCAGGGTTAGCTAACACACATACACAAAGTAAACAAACTTACCATCTGCAGCTGAACCGGAGCTCAATGCTGCTTTCTCACCATGCAGACCACTCACTGCGAGCTTTCTTCAACTTTCGCTTCCTGCAGTGGGCTTGTAGTCGACTCGGGGCCCCGCAGCGGCTTGAAGCAAACACGGTTTCATTTGTCTCCACCTAACGCTCCCGATACAGGCTGTAATGTTGTTAGCGGTGGCTCATGTTAAACCACATCGCAGCTCAACGACACTGTGAAAAAATGCATCAGATACACATTATCGTGTCTAATTTCAGCCATGCATGTCGATTTTCAAGCAGAAATGTTCTCTAAAACAAAACGCCAGCGTTTAAATGCTGGATGATGACGTCCTCTGTCCACTTCTCAGGTGATTTTTTTCCCCCAAATCTCCTTTTGGTGACTCTTCCTCTCGGCGCATACTAGTGACGCAACACGTGTGGCAATGCTTTAAAATATGATGCTGGATATAATATTG